>JAABKM020000010.1:3650463-3676011 GCA_016277805.2 Papilio aristodemus | reverse complement strand
AATTTGCGCTGCATGAAGTGCGCGTACAGCTCCGTCTGCGTGATGAGGAAGTTCAGCTTGCGACGCTGGCGCTTCGCCTCCATCAGCTCTACGTCCATCTAGCGAGGAAAAGCTTTGTTGGAACATATTTACTTGTGATGATGGAGCATGGGCATGTTTTAAGGAGTATTTTAGATACGAATTTGGGATGATATGTTGTGGTACGTCAAAGAAAAAAAAGACGAGAAGAGTGACCACTAAGATGACGTCATAAAAAGGGATTAAAGAGTCGTGTTGTACTGACTTCATTAAAACCGGGAAAATACTGGTGCCACTAACTTTTTCCAATTTGTAGTAAAAGTGGTGTAGTGCAGTACCTTCCTCTGTTCCTCTGCCTCGCGCTCCATGCGGCGGCGCGTCTCCCGCTCGGCGCGGTCGTACCGCCGCCAGTAGGCCTGCATCTCCCGGCTCAGTCGCTTGCAGCGCCACACCGTCTCCTTCATGTTCTTTTGCGACTGGAACACAATACAAAACCTCATTTATATATTAAAGAACAATTTTGAACTCTTTTGGATAAACTAAAAGATTTTGCCCCAGTTTATTCAACTAAAGATACTAAAGGCGAGGAAATCTCTCTCAAAGATCTTGTATAAAAGTAAGTAATTTAAAAGTGGTAACACAAAACATTCATTTATCATATGTACTTTGAAACTGATAACAACTCCTTTATATGTAATTAAGGACCAGATACCCAGATCATCTTTAGCGGGAAGACAAGCACCACGTAGAATAGACTAGTTATAACTGTTGGGACTGTACATGGCGATTGTTGAACTCAGAGTAGATAACTTCTAGAAAGGTATAGAACTTTCTACCTGCATAGCGACATGCCTCCAGTGCTTGCAGCATAGCGTGGCGAGCCGCTTGCTGTGCAGCACCATCTCGCGGTGAGCCGCACCACGCGCTCGCTGCACCTTGCCCAGCTCCTTCTTCACCAGTAGCTGCCAGTGTCGCCGGCGACGTGCCGTGAGCGCCTCCGGGCTCTTTAATGTTGCCAGTTTCTTTCGACCCCTACAACATAAAGAAAAATAAAATGCGTATTTATTACAGTCCTTCACTGAAACATGCGCTACATCAGATATATTAGTCACAAGCTGAGAAAAGGTAAAAGTTTTCTACAAATTATTGATTGACAAAATATTCATAGGTGGACATATCACAAGGCAGACAAACATATCTGCAATGTAAAGTCATCCTTCTGAAGCAGACAAACAAATTTGTATGTTTGTGAAGAAACAACTTGGTTATTATAGAACACTTAATGCAGACAATTGTTCCCCAAAGTAAGAATAGTTTTGTACCTGACTCCTGATTTCTCCACAATAGTATACTCATCAGTATCATTTTCTTCCTTCAAATTACGCAACTGTTCCTCCCAATCCATACCATCAGGCTAAAAACATACACTTCTTAGAAAATAACATTTATACCAATATTATTTACAATTATTAACTAGTTCAAAATGGTAACATTTAGTGATATTATCTTATCTAGAATAAATAATGAAAATTCACTTAGTTAGCTATAGAGGCTATTTTCCGCAACTCCACGGCTAGCGCGTATTTTGCGTGTGGGCGGGGGGCGTGGATCACTCCAGCCAGCCCAGCTCCCCGAATGAAAATTCACTTACCATATCACTTCCTTCATTTAACCCAATCCTGTTCTCTCTTACTCTGCCTCGTCTAGCTTTCTGCAGGCCTCTGATCGCGCCTCTTTCAGACATTCGGCCTCTGCGGCCTCTAGATGTCGGCTGTTGTGGTAGAGGATGGCTGACTCGACGCTCCGGATATCTGTCAATGGTAGATAGTAGACCCGCGCCATAGTACATATATCGGGAATTCTAAAAAAATTCAATATCCAGTTAGCTATTATGGAAATTATAGAAAACAAACACATTTTAGTAACCATTTCATGTTTTTTTGTAGTACCCCAAAGTTAAAATATAAGAAACAGAGGAATCTTGAAAAATTTAAAGTTAAGAAATAAAGGAATGTACTAGACAATTTTGTTGATAAGTTTGTTTCTCAAGATTTTTATTTAAAAAAAATCTATAACTTAAAATATCTGAGGTAGATGGAAATGGCTTTTACCCACATTTTAAATACTATTACTAATAATTTGGTGATGAGGACAAATTTAATGATGACATATTAAATAAGGACAGAATTTATAACTGAATTAACACTCACTCCTGGATCTTTATAATATTTTTTAGCATATTTGTTGTGATAATATCGCTCCTTCAAAAGTCTCTTTATTCTCATATCTTTGCCAGCTGGAGTTTCATCCTCACTACTTGATTCATTGCTTGAGGATAACAAAATATCACGGAGCCATTCCCTCTCTTCACCAACAGATGCCAAGTTATATAAACGTAGTCTGTCACTTTGACGTTCTGGAGATAAAAAATTAAATTTAATGTCACCTCTTATATAAATATTAAATAAAATCTTACATGTATATTTCACATATAGCCATACAGAAAATACCAACGGAGAAAAACTCTAATTGTCCAATTGTATATTGAATATCTGGCCACTAAACTTTTAAGATGTTGCTTCTTACATACATCAATAAAATGTACAAGAAGTGTTGATCACTTACATTTAACAATCCAGTATTAATTTATTTCTTATAATATAAAATAGTTTTTTTATTGATCTTTATATTTTACTATAATCAATATAATATTAAATTTAGTCATATTTTTCAAGCCAATTGGTTCAGAGAAAGAGAGTGCTCAAGTAAATGTTTTGTAGACCTAGCTTACCTTGTTTTGTAGTTAGAATACCATGCATATACTTATCACCCCTGCTCATTTGCTTTTCATAAATATTAGAGTCTGAATCATCTTCACTACAGCTCTCACCATCAGAATTTAGAATCTGCTCTACTTGATCAACAAAAGGCCTGATATCTAACGCGGCTTCTAGCCTTTGTAGGTGTATTGGTTTGGCAATTTCATGTGGCTTAAGAACTGTCTTCCCCGCGACGGATTTTTCAGACATAGTTGCCAATCCTAGAAATAAGATATCGTATAGCGGATGTGGACAATGTGCGCAGAAGCTTGCTACATAGAAAGAAACAAAAAGTAGCGAGTAAATGATAACCACTGCCACACCGTCACTATCACACACAAATTAAGATAACTTCAAATAACTCCCTCGATCAGTTAGACCCTTGGTACGAAGTTGTACTTACAGAATTTTGTATCCACTGATGACCTCACGTTGATTACTTAACACGAAACTCCATAACATTCACAAAATGGCGAACGAGAATATTCGACAAATCGCTGTCAATGTCGCCGCCCGAGCGGCGCACATAACTACTCATTTCGTATTTGAGCTTGAAAAAACATGAACCCGCCATAATAACTGAAGAGGTTTGACAACTATTAAAATTGCCTAAAACCTCTGTAATTGGTGAAAGGAACAGTTTTGTTCAATCTAGCCAATAACGCATAAAGCTGTCTAAATTTAAACCAATCACTGAGATAGAAAATAATTCGTAACGGAGAACTATTGTTCTCCGTTACGATACGTGTACGATATTATGGTACTTATTTTTTGAATCAAGTGATGCGATAATTGTACCAGGATTCTGATGCTACATTTGAAGTCTAATAATCTTTAGAAACCTTTATAAAACTAGATCTTCATCGATGAATGTTTTTTATAAGGAGGAATTAAAAATAAAACTATTCTATTTTGTCATGAATTTTTTTATTCATTGATCACGAAATAAGTTCTAAGGTGTTTTGAATAATAAGATTCGAAACGAAACTAAATAAAATAGTAAGGAGCAGAAAAATAACAAATTCTTTTTTGTCCCAGTGCGAAGTAGCTGACGGTTTATATTGGTTTATATAGCGTTAAAATGTTATTCATTTTTAAGTATATGTTTATATAAATACTGTCAATCGTGGCACCTTTACCTTTCTCGAGCAACTTTGCCTAGGCATACCTTATACTACATCACATGGAATATTTTCTTAATTTTTGCTTTAACATTAAGTAGGACTTTTGCTATATTTTATGATAAATTGTGGTAGCACGAAAAGTGCATTAAGCTGGGACCTTCATTAATAGCCAAGTAGTGTGCCATTTCATTTCATATGACCAAATAAGCTCATAAATGTTTATTTTATATTAAATATTATTAATTTTAGACATGGTAAGATTGCCAAAAATGTTAGTTTACTTAGTTAATTATAGTAATTACAACGATTCTATAACTGATTTAAGAGAATTCGATGGCTTAACCAGTAAAGAAGCATTTGCTTTACAATACAACAATAAAAACCTTGGTAATTAAATCTATGTTGGAATAGCTTGATAAAAATATCTGAAATTATGGCAATGTTGCCACAGTTGACGCTACTGAAAGAGTATGAAGATTTTACAACATTTGAATTGAATCAGGGAGATAAACTTAAAATTGAATCAAAATAATTCAATGTGCAAAAGACAACACGAGATTAGAAGCGGTTTCATATGGAACTAAAAGAAATAATTACTTTTAAATTATTATCTTGAAATAAAAAAACAACCCTGAATAATGACTTCCTAGTTTTTGTTTGCAGTTGATGTTTGTAAAGTTAAGATTTTTAAGATTTTTTTAAAGTTTTGATTTGATTTTTATTAATTAAAAATACAAATGTTCAAAGCGTCTTGTTATAACTTTTCATTGCCAACATTGACATCAAAACATCCCTACATTGATCATTTCATAATCTATTTAAATGTAAAAATTAACAACACAGCGGAAAACTAACTAATTTTAGCCAAGTATTTTATTTTTGAATGCAAATAAAATTTTTGTTAGGTTAACTTATAAAAGCATTATATATGAAAAGTTAATTTGTTTCAAACACTAACATCCGCAACGAATACCTGATAGGTTTATTCCAAAATGGTGGACATTTGTTGTGCTTACGAGCGATCTGTTATAATTTTCTTATTCACGTGAGTACAGTCAAATATTAAAACTAAATGAAAACTAAATGATCACTAAAACTGCATAATTAAAAGTATGTTAATCCTATGTTTTTATTTTTTCTTTAAAAGTGCATTTTGTTCCTCCACTAATTACAAAGAAATTTCGCTTAGCATTCTGGATGTAATATCACTAAATAATGCATTAAACAATTAAAAAAAAATAATATTGTGATTCTGTGATGATGTTATAATGCATTTTATAGTATTACCAAGTTTCAAATATTCAGGGGAAATAATAATGTAGAAAACAAATAAGCGCGGGATTATATGGCTTTATGTACGTATAGCGTCATTTGTAATAACGTATAGTTTGTTAGAATGCATTAATTTGTTTCCCTGGTTTATACAACGTTACATTTGAGATTATTTTTAATGTTATTAAACAGTTTCGAATATTTCATATGATTATATCCTTGGACTAGTATAACCTAAAAATTATACCCGGCGTTGGGATTGTATTGTTGTAAAGTTTATTTATAATTGTTTGTTTTTATTTCAGATGTATGTAAAAGTTTGAGACCGCTATTCCAATAAGATTGGAAAAATGGAAAATGATGGAAAAGTTTCCGATATTCCTACATTATCGGAATGTCATACAAAAGATAGTGGGGATAGTAAAAGTGATGTTAAAGAGCAATTAGAAACGGAAATTGCTTCCACGGACGTGAATATAACTAGTGATCATTTTAAAAGTGAAGTGAACAGTGTTAGTGATATAGATTCTAATAAACCGTCAAATCATGTGTATAGCCCCAGTGTTAAAGAAGGTTGTGTCCAACAAAGTCAAACTAGTGAGAAAGACAGTATAGTAACCTTAGATAATGAAGAAAGCAGTGCTGCGGAGCAAGGTATTTTTATTGTAACCTTTTTTGAAAACTAATATTTGAAGTCTTAATTTTGGCATTAAGTATAAAAAGCAGCATATTAAAATGATTAAATTTACTGTCAGCTATAAAGAAATTGTTAGTTTTCAATTTCATATCTCTTGTCTTTCCAGCATCCTTCCATCCATATTCCTTTATAATAACCTCACATCCTGAATACACTAAATAGTACATTTATGATTGAGTTGCAAATTTGCTGTCTCTAATTATCTAAGTAGTTTTGGCAAAAAAAAATATTTATTTAATAAAATAGACAAAATGTTTTCATTATTGGCCACTTCTTTGTTATAACATAATTATTGACATGAACCAAACATGTTATAATTGTAGTGTGATTGTTGCAGGGTGCTTTTCTAGTGCTATAATTAAATATATAATGTTGGAATGGGCTTTTCCAGCATTTAGCTATGACAAGCCATTTTATTTTAAATAATTGTATTAATTCATTCTTGTGATATTTTCCATGTGACTAAATAAATATTTTCTAAGAGTTTGGGTGTTTTTTTTAGCTTGCTATTTTTAAATGTAATATTTTTATTTAATTAACATTAGTAATTTGATAGACACATATTTTAAATGGTTACATACACTTTTGCATATTATAGTCAGTTGCTACAACTATCTAATAACTATCTCTGTCTAAAACTAATGTACAGTAAAAATAATTATCAAAAATTTATTTTCAGAAACTAATGAAGAATGTAAAACAGAAGTAGACAATGGATTAGATGATGCAAATACACCTGAAGAAAGTATTGACAAAGAACAAAATAAAAATGTACAGGAAACAATGCTTGAATGTTTTTCAGAAGAAACAAAAACAGATATCGAAGAAGAAAAAACTGATATACAAGAGGAAAAGACAGATATACAAGAAGAAAAAACAGATATACAAGAAGAAAAAATAGATATACAAGAAGAAAAAATAGATATACAAGAAGAAAAAACAGATACACAAGAACAAACAGATATGCAAGATGAAACCACAGATAAGCAAGTTGTAAGCACAGATGTACAAGCTGAAAATACAGATATACCAGATGAAGAGACAGATAAACACACAGAGAGTGTGGAAAATGGGGATAAGTATGACAAAAAGGATGAGGTGGGAAAGCCGGAATTTGAAACTGCTCCAAATATTTCAATTGATGAACTTCAAGATGACCATACTCAGGTACTGTAAGTTGACCTCTATGCTATGAAGAGGATTAATGGGGTGTTAAAATTAAATCAATGGATAATATTTCTAATATCCTAAATCTATCATTTATCAGATGTCTCTGTAATATTAGTTGCATATTAAGCTATCAATTTTATACCATGTATTTTTTTTTTAAATCCAAAACACTAATAACTGGGTTTGAAAAACTGATCAAGTTGTCAGTAGTTGTTGTAAAATAGTAAGGCTTTAGATAAATAAACACTTGTAATTAGAAATAATCTTGTTAATATTATATGTAAACTATATACTTTTGCAAATTTTTCTTCTAAATAAATATCTTATATTAACAGGCGCTCGATCCTTTTGATACTCTGTTGAGGGAACAAAGTGATTCAGCTCCGGAAACTACAGAAACAGCGACACAAGCAACTGTCAATGTGGTGGATGAAGATGATGATCATGAAGACTACAATGTAGACAGTCAAGTTGACGATGATGATGAACATATAGCAGGTACAGACCATAGGAAAAATCATTTTGGACAAAAAAAATCATATTCATAAAGTTAACATTGTATATTTTTGTAAAAATATAAACTTATGTCTTGTTTAGAAGACGCTTTATTAGAAGACAGCGTGGTAACGGAACTTGGTGAGGAGCCCGGCGCTGATGAGGAAGTGTGCCTGCTCCCTGATACAGAGCGGGAGATTTCCGAAGCAGATAAAGCTGAAGCAGAGAAGGTGCTTGCGGAAAAAAGAAAGCAGGCTGAGGGTATGCATTACTAATCTCTTATCTAAACATTAATGTACAAAGTAAACAATTTGGGATCTTTAAGATTATCGGGAGTACAGTGGGGTGGAAAATAGTTAAATAAAATTAAGATTTCATAGTTTAATTAATTGGAATATAGGAATCAATAAATTTACATTTTAGAAGCTGCAGCAAAAATGACGGAAGAGAGTGAACCCAAGAAGGAGAATGAAATGGAAATTGAAAAAGACAATAGTGATATAGAGAAGCCCACAAACAGTGAGGGCGATGAGACAGCATTTACTGTGGAGGACGAACTTGACGATGCTTCACAAGAAAACGGAGGTATGTACGAGATGGCAACATTTAAACATGTATTGGAAATATTTATATGACTCATAACACTCCAAAGTTTGCAACATTAGATATAAATATATATTTCTTCCATTTAGATTTTTTGTACTCTCAATGTAAAACAAATGTGAATTTATTATTTTTTATTCATTAAAAACTCAACTTATTCCTTTTTCAGACAAAGAAAATGAATATGAAGATTCCCCAGATGCCGTTGGCGGCTTTATGATGAATATTATTCAAGAGATTGAAGCTTCCACTAGGACCTGTATTCAGTGTACTACAGAAAAAGATTGCGTTTACCGCTTTGCAACCAAGGAAGTTAGCGAAAACTATATTTGTAACGAGGAATGCCTAAAAACATTTTTGCTACATAACCCATCGCAATTCACAGTCGCAGACAAATATGTCGTTGAAGAAATATTTCCCAAATTACTTACTTGCTCGGAGTGTGAAGAGAAGAAGGTGTGCTATTTCTATTATAATTTGGACGGAGAAGACACAAATTACTGCTCATTAGAATGTTTACACAGCATGATGGCGGATGAAAGAGAAAAGTTTGTGTTAAAAAGAAGAAAGATATCAGTGATGGAGATGGTACTAAGAAAAGAGTGTTTTGTGTGTAATGTAAAAAAAAAATGTTTGTACTCGATGGTACGGTACGGGGTGACTCACTCAGTTTGTGACGAACAGTGTATTAAAGCTTTAAACAATGCTGAAGACGGTAGGTATATATTGAGAAGGAAACGTTCACCGCCAAAAGTGACGCAGACGAATGCCGCGCAAACAAACCCTCCATTGTTGAAATTAAAAGTAATAAGTAACGCAACAGATAAATATTTGGATGAAGCGTACAAGATACAAACTAAAACTGCAGCAATGATACAAGCGGCAAAGGAAGAAAGGCAACGAACTTTCATCCGCTCATGTTCACAATGTTACTTATTGTTGACTTCCGAAGAGCGGATGCTGACGTGGGAGACTATGGACTTTTGTAACGAGGTGTGTTTGGGACGGTATCAGAATAGGATCGGAGCGAGATGTGCAAACTGTAGTAATCCCGTGCAGCACACCAGTTTAGGAAAGTACTGCGTTAGATTCGGTTATGACATCCGACAGTTTTGTAATTCTAGCTGCTTAGAAGAATTTAAAAAAGCATTGAAGATTTGTTGCTACTGTCAAAAGGACATATCCGCCGGTTTGCAAGGGTTCCTAGCGCCAGTGGGCGATAAAGGTCAATTCAAAGACTTTTGCACTCAAGCGTGTGTGGAAAAGTTTGAGCAAATGAGTAAAAACCCAGTCCCTCCACCGGTTTGGGCTAAATGTGCAGTGTGCGCGCTCCGGAAGGCGACCACTATTGAGGTGGAGGTCTGCGAAGACGTGACGCAGAGGCTATGCTCGGATCCTTGCTTTGCTGCATTCAAATTTGTAAATAATATATTCCCAGGTTAGTATCTATTCATTACTCTTATTGGATACTGCATCAGATATGTTATAAGCGAATGAAAAATGAAGACTCAATAAAAAAGAAAAAAAAAACATCTCACACTTGTATTCCCCAAAGGGGTACGCAGAGGTGCAACTAGTACACCCACATTGTGGAAGACTCAATATTGTTCCAATAATACAATTTTATTTAGTACTGTTTAAAAAAGTGATACAGTAAAGTTACTCTGTTAAGGTTTAATATAGGATTGTTATAATAATTTTTAATATAAAATGTCGTTGGTTAGGACTAACTCATTTTTTCATTTTCCAGATCAATGTGGTTGGTGTAAAAAGTATTTTGAAAGGAAACTAACGAAATGTTTTACGATCTACGAGAACTCTAGTCCTCAATGTTTCTGCACCAAGTCCTGTATGAACGTGTACATCAGCAACTCGCGACACATAGTGCCGTGTAATTGGTGTAAAGTTAAAAAGTACAACTTCGATATGATTCGGCGCGTGCAGGCTAACGGACAGATAGTTTTAATGTGCTCACTTAATTGTTTGAACCTGTACCAAGTGTCAGTGAACGCTGTTTCATCGAGAAGGTATGTACTATATGCAGCAAACATTTTTTTAAAAATTTTATTTGGTAAACAAAACAGTTAATAATTATTGACAATCTTATTATTAAGATATAACACTTAAAATCTAGATTACTAACCCAAGAATACACAGCGTAACAACTTAACGATTGTAGTAATAATATAGATGGTTGACATATTTCAGGATAAAATGCGACATGTGTAAACGAACGTCATTGGCACAGTATCACCTGACCATGTCCGACGCCACCGTGAGGAACTTCTGTACATATCAATGTGTTATGTCATTCCAGGTAATACAATTAATGTGATAAAAAGTACTGTACTGTATTTCAGATTATTGAGACCAAAGCAGTATTTCTATCTTAACTGTACTTTGCAGGGTCAGTACTCAAAACAGGCTCCGTTGGTATCAGGAGAGACTATAGAACAAATAAAGGCAGTACCGACTGGCGTGCCCCGACGGAATTATCCGACGGCAAAAAACAACGGTAATATTTTAACCTACTGTTGTGCCAAGAGTGCTCCACTTCATAATGGTGTTAATTGTTCAATGGTAAATTTGTGTTTTAATTATTAAAATTTATTCCAACAGCAAAAACTCAACAGCGGAACACTTCGAGTCTTCCGGTTATATCGAATGTCCAGTCTCTGGCGCCTCAGCAACCTTCACCGGGCTCTCTGTCCAACACTCGAGGGAAATCGAAACGCATCGCCTCGCAAGGCTCACTTCCAGAGCCGGACGCGGCGCCGACAACACCATCCCCTCCTCCCCCGCCCCCGAAACCTTTGACCCCGCCCCCACCGCCGCCGCCGAAGGTTTACAACCACGTCATAGTGAAAACTCTACCTCCGCACGAAGTTGCAAATAAAGCCACGATGTCGAAACCAATGATGGTATCGAAAGGCGTCTCGTGCCGTCCACATCCTTGTACGAAGGAATGCCAGACGGATTCCAGTTTAGAAAGGAGAGTGTTAATACCCATCCCGGTACCAATATATGTTCCCGTACCGTGCGCTATGTGGTCTCTGCCCTTCCCGATACCCGTGCCCATTCCACTACCTATTCCGACTCCAGTTTTCATTCCGACGACGAGAAATTCAGCTAAGGGCATAATGAAAGAGATTAACAAAATTCACGATAAAATGCCGACCGATCCATTTGAAGCGGAACTGCTCATGATGGCGGAAATGGTGGCCGGGGATAAGAAAAAAGATCAGAGTGACTCAGATACAGATGATGAGAATGGTAAGATTTTATGTGTTCTATCGACTTAGTGTAGTTTTTTTAAAACCAGAGAGTTTGTAACTAGTAAATCTGGCCCAAATTTGAAACTAGGGGTGATATTTCGTTGAAAAAAACCCAAATATAACTTTTGCCTGATCTGAAATTCGAACTCGAGACCTCAGCGTTGTAGCCGTATCGTAACAACTGCGCCACAGGGGCAGTAAATAGAAAATCCTCTAATATATTTTATATTATCTTCTGTATTTCAAAATGAATTGCACTGTTACAGAGGAAAGCTTCAGCCCGGTGGGCGGGATGGACGGCAACAATGCGTTCGGCGAGGACATGCTGCAGATGGCGCTCAAGATGGCCACCGAGTACGAGGACCAACCCGTCGACCTCGAGTCCGCTATGACCGCTAACACTATCACGCCCAGCTCACATCCCGGTATGCCAGGTATGATTAATTTTATAACATGTATATTTTATTTACTATGAGATATACTTTGAAGTCAACTGAAATTGCAATCACATTGTAATACATAAATAAAGCTTCAGAGATAAGCCTACATTCAAATTACAGCTCGTTATGGTGTGCAGTAAATGATATGTTTAAATTAATTAAGGTCTGGAAGGCGAGGGCATGCACGCTCACCAGATCATGGTGTTAGAGCAGCAGCGAGCGGTGGCGGCTATGCGGGGGGCGGCGCCTCGCAAGCGCGCGCCCGCGCCCGACGCCGCGCCTCCGCCCGCACGAGCCACGCGCTCCAAGCGACGTCGTGCGGAGCCCGCGCCGCCGCCGCCAGAGCCGCCGCGCGAGCCGCAAGAAAAACCCGACGCCAATATGTGTCTCAAGGTAGCAACGTTAATAACGACATACAACTCGTAAAGTCCTCGATGTGGGGGCTGAGAGCTTCCACAGTCAGACAGATAGATCGCTTAAAGAAAAAAAGTAATTTATCGGAATGTTATGTCATTTAAAACTTGAAAAAGAGAATAATGAATAAACTTTAAATGTTCATAACACTTTGAAATACTTCCAGTATACGTTTGGCGTGAACGCATGGAAGCAGTGGGTGATGACGAAGAACGCGGAGATCGAGAAGAGCTCCGTGCGCCGCAAGCCGTTCAAGTCGGAGATCCTGCAGCTGACGGCCGACGAGCTGAACTACTCCCTCTGTCTGTTCGTCAAGGAGGTGCGCAAGCCGAACGGCAGCGAGTACGCACCGGACACTATTTACTATTTGGTTTTAGGTTAGTTCTTTAACATAAATATTACTGTAGCAATATTAAAAACGTCTTCGACCACACAAATCCGTCATTAAATTGATGTTAGTAAAATAAAGTACAATTTGCCGAGCACGATGTGTTCGCTGTCCTTACCTTTGACAAGTTAATTTAATTTTCGAGTTGACAATAATATCAATATGCCAGTTGTACGTGTCGGTAATACTTTATGTAGGAATTGGGTTTGCTTAGTTTGAAATCAGATCTGGCTTTTATGTCCCCTCAGGAGTCACCCTATAGTAGTCCTTACTAGGTTCACTAAAGTCTCCAATTAGAATTATCATTGATGATGGAAATTTTACCTTTGTTAATTCTGTTACAGGAATTCAACAATACTTATTTGAAAATGGCAGGATAGACAATATATTTACGGATCCATACTACGAGAAGTTCACGGACTGCTTGGATGAGGTTGCGAGGAAGTTTTCAGTTTTATATAATGATTCACGTAAGTCCCATTGCGAATAATTTTATTCAGTACTTTATTCATATTATAGTTCAAATAAATTGTTTACATCTTTTGTGATATTTACAGTGAAGATGAGTTAAAAATCGTGATTATCACACGTCAGATTATTGATTCGCTTAATTGAAATTTGCGGATAGTTTACAATACGCCTAGTTAAATTTGAAACAAGTTAAGTTCTCAATTGTTCGGTGACATTTATCATATTTTTGTTATTGCAGAGTACATTGTAACGAGAGTGGAAGAGGAACATCTTTGGGAGAGCAAACAGTTAGGCGCGCACTCGCCTCACGTACTCTTGTCTACTCTTATGTTCTTCAATACGAAACATTTTAATTTAGTCGTAAGTAATATTATTCGTCTTCAATTAACGTAAAATAATCATCATTATAGTTGTCAATATACTTAAATATTTTTCTCGGGTTCGAATCCCGGATCGGGGAAAGTAATAGCGGGTTTTTTCAACATATCGGCTTAGAGTTTGGATTTGTGTCAGTTTTTTTTTTATTTCTGTTAACTGTATCGTAATTGTAGAAAAAAAATGTATCCGTTTCATTATTTTAATGTAACTTCTATGTTTGCAGACGGTAGAGGAACATATGCAGCTATCGTTCTCGCATATAATGAAGCATTGGAAACGGAATCCGAACCAGCCGGGGCAGGCCAAGATGCCCGGCTCTAGGAACGTGCTGCTGCGCTTCTACCCGCCGCAATCTGCGCTAGGTGAATCATACATAGAAAAAACAACGATTATATTGACTGTGACCTGGGCTTTTATTTGCGGGGGCATGCGACGGCACGCATTGCCCCAAAAGGAAATTTTGAAATGCTAAATGATGACGGATTTCTAGACAAGGAGTAGGGAGGGATTAAAACTATGGACTTACAACTTTCGAGAATTAGTGTGCCCCCAAACAAGAAGTGACCAAAAAGAGCCCGGCTATCACTAAAATGACAGTGTCTTTATTTTACTTATATAGGACTTGGTATTGATCTGGAGATTGAACTCTGGTTCTTTTGATTGGAATTCGCAGAGTTTTTTTCACCAGAGCAAAAAAATATGGTAATAAGTTTGAATTATTTATTTCCAGAAGCGAATTCAAGAAAGAAAAAAGTATATGAGCAACAGGAGAATGAAGACAACCCACTCCGCTGTCCTGTTAAGTTGTATGAATTTTATATCTCAAAATGGTGAGTTATATTTTTTTTTAACTTATAATTTTTGCAACATTCTATACATGATGTCTACTCAGAATGCTTCAAAGAAATTATACAAATATAGCTTTGGAAAAAAATCGTAGCATAATCCATAACATAGTTGTAATTGTCACTGTATTAATAAATACCTGTAATTTGTGACCGATATGGCGATAGGCTTGATCCTCTATCACATACCGCGTGAAGTTGTGAGCACTAGTCGCTCTGCTCTCTTTCTAGACTCTGCTTACGTCTTGGGGGAGCATTTAAAAATGAGTATGTATATTTTAATTTAAATAACATTGGCGACAGTCCGGAGTCAGTGCGCACCCGTAACGACGTGTTCTACTTACAACCGGAGCGGTCGTGCGTGCCCGACTCGCCCGTGTGGTACTCCACGCAGCCGCTCAGCCGCGCCGCGCTCGCCAAGATGCTGCACCGCGTCAAGATGGTCAAGGAGATCAACATCGCCCTCCTCACTAGCTAAGGTAACAGACATTCAAGCACCCACAGTACACTTTAAGCTAATCAATCGATACATTGTGTGGAGACAGTAACACAAATTTGGGTGTGGAATCACTTGTAAGCGGCTTTTATGTGGGACACGCAGTGCCCCCAAAGGAAAATTTAAAATTTTAGTCATAAAAACGAAAGTATGAATAAAAATTCATACTTTCGTTTTTATGACCTATAATGCCTAAAAAGGCAAGGGTGGGAGGGAGGAGGGAGTAAAAAAAATTATGGACTTAAACTTTCGAGGATTTGCATGCTTCCAAAAAAGAGGTGATGACCTTTAGTTATGCAGTCAATATTTTAAGTTACTGTCACACGTTAATGGTTTAATCAAGAATACCAAAAGTTAACATTTTTATTTTTTCCTGCTTTTACCGTAAATAAAAAAGTCCCTAATTGACAAACATCTTAAAAGGTTTAGCATACAAGAACATAGTACAAATTTGTCCGGTAAATCGATTTTAATGGATAAAATTTTATTATTAATTTGTTTTTTTTTTCTAGATTTCACCATAAAGTCACGCGCTGACTTAGAATATACATCAATTTTCACCAGGATCTTACGAAACCTGCAGCCGAGTAACATTCACCCAGATCCTTGTGGACTGTGAACGGCATCTTATAAAGTTCTATTAATAGTAATGTATATTTTTTCTACTTGTATATCAACCTGTGAAAATAACATTAAAATGTTACTTTATTAAATATAGATAATTAAACTGTTCGTTTAAAAATTAGTTTTAAGTAATCTGTGCGGGACTGTTTTTTTGTATGTACAGATAATGCTGTGGTTATAATTATAACAATTTTATATCGGTATCTCGATTATATATTATTTATAGATTTATTTGGTGATGTGACTACGCGAACAGACATTGTGAAGTTAAATGTCTGTGTTTAAAAATAATCATTTTTAATTTTGTACATAATTGACGCCAAGCGATTAACAATTGACAAGTTTCTTGGCTTTAAAATTTTTTTCAAGTGTATTCAATTTGTTAATTATGACTTTATGAATTAATTGGACAAAATGTTAGTGAAATTCCAGTTTATTTTATGAAAATAATGCACGTACGTTTTTTTAATAAATCGAAATATATTATTTTCACAGATTTTATATTGATATATGGAGTCAGATTCGTTTCGATGACTTAGGTGTAACAGCATCAGTTGTAAGGTTTAGGTAGGCTTACTGCTGTATATAAAGAATACTGGTTCTTCATGTATTTGACTTTTATTTTATCCACCATTCATTTTATTCATAAGTATTTTACTAATAAATCTAGACTGTCTCAATTTCGTGAACCGTGGTCTCGAGACGAGTGGAATCTACACAATATATAAAAAAGAATAAAGAAAAATTAAATCTATGCTTTGCTTTATTTCTATGGGTATAATTTTGACTCATGTGCGTTGAATGTAGTTCAATGTAAATTAATAAAATATGTTGAACAATAAAGGTAAAATATACTAGTATATTACCTCGGAGGCTCAGTGGTATTACGGATACGGTACGACTGCAACGCTGGGGTCCCAGGTCGGGAAAAATGATATTGGGTTTTTTCTACTTGATATCAGGCCGGACATTGGAATGTGTGCCCGATTTGGCGATAGGCTCGCCCCCTATCATATTAAGGGACGTAAAAACATGGCGAAATGTGGATGCACTAGTTGCACCTCTGCCTACCCCTACGGGAAACACAGGCGTGAGATGTGTAAGATATAAATCTTTCACAGGTACAATTAAAATAGATCAATTTTATTTCAACAATGAAAGACTAAAGAATTGTAAAGTATATAGTATAGTGATTTCTATTATTATAGACTAAGTATGAATGTGGAAGTTAGGAAAGATTTGCCAAAAAAAATGGGCAGTATTAATCAAAAATCTGACAACACGCAGCGACTGCTGTCTGAAGGCAGGAATTCTTTATGAAATATTGACTATCAAAATTATTTATATAGCTTGTCATTTTTTCAAAGCTAAGCAAATATGTTCGCTACATTTATTATTGTTGTTTTCCTTGCCATTACAATTGTTAATTCCGCTATCAATTCTCTACTACAAATTTAGATCCCTAGAAAAAAAAGATTCCTTAAACATTTAATAATTTGAAATTTATAACCTACTGAAATACTTATATCAAATGTAATGTTAGCAATTATTTTAGATATTTTTACACTTATATTAAAATTTACTTAACTTTTGCCACACAGTTCATTTATGATTTAATTATTTGACGTAAGCTGAAGAGATGGTGCTGCCATCGGATATAAGTGTAATAAAAATAGTCAAATGCAAATGTCATTGTAAATTGGTACTCTTCTCTCACAACACACAATACATTTTTACAGCCTATCTGAGATGGGGTTGAATCAGTAGCAAGTCATTTTATTAGTTTTAGTAATAGAACAAACGTTCAGAACAAGGACATACATGTTTAATATATAATTTAATTAAAATAAAATCAATACTTCATTTGTAGTCAATAGACTATCAACAAGAAATATTTACAAAATCACTATTGTGATCGCCATTACTATGAAATGTATGAATGCACACAGAATTAACGGTGCAACAGTGTGTGGCCAAGTGCGTTTAAATCGTCTGGTTTCCGCTATTCTGGTTACGCTTAGTATTTATTCATAAAAAGAACATATTTTTCTTTCAATTTTGGCGGGAGAAC
The DNA here is from genome assembly GCA_016277805.2 of Papilio aristodemus. NCBI lineage: Eukaryota > Metazoa > Arthropoda > Insecta > Lepidoptera > Papilionidae > Papilio > Papilio aristodemus. The sequence goes on along the minus strand of JAABKM020000010.1, from coordinate 3,658,411 downwards.
TGGCACATTACTTCATAATTGTTGAATGGTGTTCTGTCAGCTGTCTGTCGTCCCCTGGCCTCGACGCCGTTTCGAGCTTATTGCTTGTAAGCCATAAAATTACCAGTGCAACAGTGAAATTTGTGGTACTTTTTGAGATCAATGTGGACATTAGACCATGTGTCTTGGGTAGGCGCGTCAGATATGGATACCAGACGAGCGTCTCCTAGCTACGAGGCAAGTTTTGACGCGTGCGACCCTCTCTGTGTGTTGGAGTTGTCAGGCCGGGGGCCGGCCCGCGTGTTTCGGCGACGCTGCCGGAGCGAGGGTATAGACAGATCACCATACGAGGATGTGACACGCGATATTAACCGGTCAGCGGATAGTCACCCTCGTCACCAACGCACCGTGCCAAATAAGAGTCACTTCACCTTAAACGCCGTCCAAGAGGCGCAGTACAATCGTTTTCATTACGAATGTTCTTTTGCTGCTGCTGAAAACGGCGATTACGCTATGTCACACGACCATCGTAGAAACCCTGGGTAAGTTATCAGTTGTCAACAACATAACCTATAAGCTTATATGTCAAACAATTATAACATTAATAACAATGTGGCTGCCAGCTAAGTGCCAAATTAAATTTTAATGTGTACACTTATATAAAACAACATTTTGTCTGTTTTATATTCATTATGTATTAGAATATAGAGTAAATTATCATAAACAATATATATTTATTTAATTTATTTAGTTATCAAGCACCAAGATCAAAAGTTCAACGATCAAGTCCTACTAGACTACGTCAATTCAGTCCTGTGCCAAATTCAAAGTTAGATGATCTACGTTTACCAAAAGTTGAAGAACTGCTGGAAAGAGTTGACCATGAAATGATGGAAGTACCTATAGTAAAACAACCTTTGAAACCAATACTCAATAATCCTTCATTAACACCGCAAGGCATTCTTAAAAAACCTAAGGGCAGGCCGTATCAGGATCAAAAGTCCAGTGTTGAAGGACGGAGAAGGCAGAGGGCTGCTAGTGAGTCTGACAATGCTTACTGCAGTTTTAACATAGGCTCTCCCATACCTGGATATGAAAGGTATCAAATTTTATTTATTTAATTAGGATTAGATTAAACTTTTTTTTTATTAAAGAAATTTACATTTTAGTTTGCTTAGCTTCAGATGAATTATCATTGTTAAGCAATAACTATTCACTGTAGGGAAAATTTTGTAAGATTTTTATTTGGCTCTATGTAACAAGATTAGCAGCAAAAATTTTGATTCTTAAACATTTTGGCTAGAGAAAATTTTCACACAAGAAGTATTTTTTACAAAGGGAAGTTTGAATTGTTTTTCTAATTAATTATTATTTATTGAAATGATAAAAGTTGTATCCAACCTATGTAGAACTTTTATCATGCTGTGGGTACTTTAGAAAGTTTTTCATCATATTAAATTAAAAACTAATGTTTTGTTTAATATTACAATAAGTTTAAATAATTTTTTTATTATATTATATTCTTATTAGATCTTTTATTATTTTCAGTCGTTTAAATTACATCCCGAGCAATATGAAACGAGCAAAGGACAATTCTGGATCAGGGTATTCATATGGCAATGCGGTAAATGTGTTGTCAGGATCTCGTTCTAAAAGCCCTCCAGCTCACCATCGAAATCTCCGTTGTTCCTGTAAAGATCAAGTGGTAGCACCAAAGGATGATATGTACGGAATGCACATTCTGAGGACCACAGCAATCAACAATGATAGAGCCGACAATGTCCCAAGGGTTAATGTGGTGAGCATACCTTTAGATTTTTATACATATATTAGTGACCCGCCTCAGCTTTGCGAGTGTTGACCGTATTGTATTTGAACTAGCAAAATGAATACTGCAATAGACATATATTAATATAAAAATTCTCCCTAATCACTGTGGCATTTGTTGAAAACTGCATTAAAATGTAGTATTCCTACAGATAGTAGGAAGCAACTTTTTTAAATATGTTAAGATTTTCTTGTGTGTATATGTGACTAAACTTGATGATTTTGATAATATTTGTTGATGATATTGTTGGTGTTAAGAAGTTAAACTATAACTAGATATCTAGTTTGTAAGTTACTTAACCATCTATCTAACTTATTATAATATACTTATTGCTTTTGAGACAATTTTAATGAAAACATACACAAAACTAGTGCATCTAAGCTACATGAATATTTTTAGTATTAAATATAATATTTAGGACTGAAATCTTTTTCCAAATTCAATAAAAAAAAACATATCTCACGCCTGTATTCCCCGAAGGGGTAGGCAGAGGTTCAACTAGTGCACCCGCACTTTGCCATATGTTTTTCCGTCCCATAATGTGATAGGTGGCGAGCCTATCGCCATATCGGGCACAAATTCCAAACTCCGGTTTGATATCAAGTTGAAAACCCAATATCATTTTTCCCGACCCGGGAATCGAACCCTGGACCCCAGCGTTGCAGCCGTACCGTATACGCTGGGGTCCCGAGTTCGATAAAATACTTCATGTAAGGAAATTATCCTGTTTGAAATGATTATAAACATACACAATAAGCAGTAAAAATATGACATCTGACAGTGACATAAATTTATACTATCATACATACAAGAAACAGTAACCACCCTTCAGTTGATAAAACATTATTGCATACCCACCTCTTGTGACTTACTGACTTGTTTTGAATCAGAATATGGATTTGGATTCGTATTTTTTTCTGCCTTCTGATAATATTCTACACAATATATCAGATTATTAACACTTTAGAAATTAATTTAATGCAATCAATGAATAAAAGCTAATTTTATCTTTTGTAGCTTTATATTAATTTTTATTTTTTATTGTTAAAGGAAATGCATTTTGTAATAAAAGTTTTTTTCAGTCGAGACTCTGATAAGTAAAGCCATACCCACACGATCGTTGAAAATTCAGGCGCTATAAAATTAAAGTGCACATATGTTCGCAAAACAACATTATCACAGTCCGCTGAATTGTTTATTACACATTAATTAAATATATACACGCCATTATAGATCTTATCAAAATAATCCGAAAAACGAAAACGGCGTGAGAGATACGGACGATAGACGACGCGATCTATTCAACCGTTCGAACGTCTTCGCAAAAGCAAATTGTTTGCATAATCGTGTAGGAGTGTGGAGAGATGGCCGCATGCAGCGGAAGGTTTTTCTTTTTTTAAATTTAAAACTATTTCCGATCTCTTATAACAACCGGCGCGACAGATCTGTTGTTCTTTCTACCTACTCCGCGTAATCATAAAGCTGCCGTTTCTATGCGTGTGTTCAAATGTGTGTTAACAGTACGCCCTATCTTGTAGCACTGATGATATCTTTAAAAAAGTTTCTAAGGAAAATTTGTCGCTGCGTAAGTGTTACGTTTTAATGTTTTTTTTTTAATTAATATTATCTATGAACTGTGGCGTAACTCGTGAGGCTTATTGCTCCATTTTACAAGTAATACCTCAAGATTAATTTGCCGCGTCGGCGGTTGTCTCTTTTCACTAGTTACAACTCGTTAAATCTCGTTTTATTGTCTATTTAATTTGGTTGATTTAGGGTGTTGATACACTAGGAGCGAACATCTTCGCTATTTTTCAGTTAATTTTACAACATCAATTTTCATTTACACACAAGTTGTCAATTAAAATTAAACTTGTATATTCAAAATACGAAAAATCCAACGACACGTCTGCTTTAATATGTAGAGGTCCTAATCGGTAAAGAATTAGATTACAATCTTTGTCATATTTCGAACACATTGGTCACAAATGACAGACTGTTAGCCTGTCACAGTACACCAAACATAAATTTAATTAGAGATGTCGTGGTATGCTATGCATTCGGTTTCAAATTCAATTGAAACTACAGCCTTGGCATTCGATACAAATACAATAGGACTTTGCTGTCGCTGTTACATTGCCTTATAGTAAACATTTATACGTAAGATTACAAACGAAGTGGAATAGATCATGGCCCTATACTTCTTTGCTAACAATAAACACATGTTTAAGTTTCTCTACATAAGTTGACCAACCTTAAGATATAAAGTTATAAACCTGAGCTAATTCTTAATACAATGTTACAACAAACAATTTAAGTTAAAATAAATATACACAGCAACTAAGTAGCTAGAACGATAACGGTATATACGTGATGTAATTATTATTAATTGAAAAAAAAAACTTTTGCTACAGTATTTATAAATTTCGCGAACGTTGTGGCCTTATTTTATGATCGCCACAGATTCATTCACTTGGTCCTTTTCCCATATTCTGTGTCCCAAAGTCCTGACCGATAACAGAAAAAAAAGACAAGAAAGAATTACTTAGTACATTTTAAATTAAGTCAAAACGTTTCTCTACTTATTACTTCCCATTAAAATATAACTTTCTCACTAATAGATAGGAGGGTAAAGTTCTTCGTGTAAACTGCTAGTTCGATTTTAAAGTGAGTTCTCATACGTATTATAGGGATATGATCAAAATACACACTTTAGACAAATAAATATACCTAAACAATGTGTTTCACTTAAACCCAATATTGTACAAATCATGTTTATAATTATATACATTTAACGCCACGGGAAATAGGGTGAGGCTCAAAGTGATACGGTATTATCCTCAATTACATTGATTTACTCAAATGTCGTGGGTACGGGTGATATCATTTTACGTTATAATTATAAATGTTGACGTTTAATTTCCCGCGCATTTGCCCGGTTTTACAGTAAAAGTGTGGGCGCCGCTCGTTGCATGCGGACGGACCCTAATACGTAACATAGCTTCATCAATTCAGGCATTATGGCATTAAGCCAGAACACGCGAAATGTCAATAGCGATGCACTAATACCGGTACTATAGCGCGGGCTCGTCTCGCTCGCACACTAGAACAGTTTTTTTTTTAAATTTTAATGTGCAAAGGTTGTTATATCGTTGTGCCTAAGTTTAATGATTGTGATATTTTATTAGTGATAAGTGTATTTTTTTAACTATCAACTTATAAAGTATAACTTAGTTAATATTTTTAAAAAGTATAAAAAAGATGTGTGATACTGTGAAGTTATTTATTAAGTATTGTCCACATTAATTTATTTAATTTATTACGTAAGTCCAGAATTTTTTTTTCATTATTTAATTTGTTATGTACTAAATAATTGATAAATATATATTTTTTTTATCTTTATTTATAATTTAATTTTTAAAAAGGCAAAAAAGAGATCTCAGTGACATACAAGTAATATTTGTTTTTTTTTCTATTTTATTTTATTTATTGCTATTGCAATATATTTTTCTTTCATAGTGTAAGGAATATTTTCCATTAATTAATATTTTACAATTATAACATTTTTATGAATTAATAATATGAAAAAACTTTTCAGATAATTTCATACCAGCACTGCATTGCAGTGTACGAATTTTAAATGAAGAAAATATGCCATAAAATGCCATTACAGTACAAGTAAACTACGACCGTAGCATATATTTTTTTTACACTAAAAATCTTGTCAGGGATAATAGATTTTAGGTTTTTTAGTTCAGCAATTGTTTTTTTAACCTAATTGAACTTTGCAATGAATGTTACGGAGTTACCATTCTCACTGCTGTATACCTCGAATTGAATGCTTACGGCTATGATTTTGGTTTGTTGTTTTCCTAATAGTTTTTTTTTAACAGAACGTAGGTTCGGTACGGATACGATATAGATCCGTAGAAACTAGAAAATGGTGGCGCTTTCACGGGTCGGGAAAAATGATATTGGGTTTTTTCAACTTGATATCAGTCCGGAGTTTGGAATTTGTGCCCGATACAGCGATAGGCTCGCCCCCTATCACATTATGGGACGGAAAAACATATATAGCGAAATGTGGGTGCACTAGTTACACCTCTGCCTACCCCTTCGGGGAATACAGGCGTGAGATATGTTTTTTTTCTTCACCTTTTAATTTCTTCAATTATGGGTTTCTTTAACATTTAAGAAAGTTAATATAACTTCAAAACTTTGGAACGTCTATTTCAAACGAGCTGTACCCGTTATTGTGTTGCTGTATTTGAACAAAAATACAGTTATGTTAATACATCAAAAAAAAATTTTTTTTCAAAATCTTGTCCGTGAAATACCTGATAATTTCTCAAATTTTCACGGCAATTGGATGTATGGTTTTTGAATCTATTAATTACATACATACACATACCATTTTTATTACATTACATGGTATACATTACGGTTTAACTATAGCTCTGGAAGCTAGCTTTCGTCAAATACCATTGAAGCGTTGCTCGTCTGTTTCATGTTCTAAGAATAAAAAATTATTCTAAGGAAATCAGTTAAAATGTCAATGGATTTCTGTCTTTAGGATGTGGTTAATTCTTTGAATATAGAATGTAATGGTCACTTAACATCACAAAATAACATGTTCTAATTGATATCAAAAACAATGTCGTGCGATCAATGTTACGTACATTACGTGCAAACACGTTTCCCCGAATAGGTTTTTTTTTTCGCTAAGATTTCCGCGTGTATTTTTCCCGCGGCACGTGTCCGCAATTAGAGGTGCGTCGCGCCGGTGAGCTTTCCGAATTCCTCGCACTTATGTTCTATTCTTGTACCGCCCTGATTTCGGATGAGTGTTGTTCTTGAAAGTGGCCGAAATATTTTTTTTTATATATACAAGTGTTACACGGCCTATGTTCTGCCAAGTATGTTTCCAACTGTTTGAAACATCGTCAGTTACCTCAGTATTATAAACTACCGCAGAACTGCTTTTTACTAAAAATCTGTTGTCTTAAATTACTAAAGGAAAGTTTTATGTCGTTATGTCTATTGTAAGTGGAGCATTTTAGGTTTTTTTTTTTAATATTCGAGGCAATGAATTATAAATAATTTTTTTTGTAAATATTAAGAAAAAAGAATTAGAAGCCATATTTAAGGTGGTATTCTTCCTAACTACTAGTTAAATACCAAGTATATCGCGTTGCACTACAAAAAAACTCTGGCTTCTGTTTAAAATTTAAGTTAAAATTATAAATCAAGTTTCGCTTAAAAGATGTAACGCTTGCTTATATTCTTTCTAGATTCGGTTACTCATCAAATCATGAATCAATGACTATAAAAACTCGTAGTACTTAAATACGTCATCTTTGCGTGATAATTAAGTTATATATAGACTAACGTATCACGGTAAACGACGTTACGACCACGTTGTGTGACTAATGATGACTGCGAAGGTGTGATATGTCTCGGAATATAATTGACATACTGGTTTCTTAGTGCGGAGATTATTAAGAGCTAGAGGATTAATTAAATTAAGCGTTCACGCTCGTAATCTAGAAGGGGTGGGCAGATATGGATTTCTATTTAGCATCAACCTGCCATACATCTATGTATACATACTCGTCGATTACGGGTACTGTTTATATTCCCTAACTTTATAAGTAATATTATTTATGTTAAAATTTTAAATTAAAAAGTTCTAAGATTGCTTGCAGAACTTATTACAAGTAGTTTTCTTTTTAATTTTAGTAACCCATATTAATATTATAAGTGATTTAACATAGATTTTTTTGAGCATGGTTTAAAGAAAAGATCTACGGAAAACGCCCATCCGTTACAGCTACTCTAAACACATAAAATCTATTTAAATATTATCTCACTTCCATTGTTAACCTTCAAGATTATTTTTGTCATCACCTTTAGATGTGATGTTCGCGGCTTTGTAACTTCGAATACAATCATATAAATGGCTCAAGGATATTCAAATTTTAAATGTTGGTATTATTGATTTAATAAAAGAAATAATATGAAATAAAAATTAATTGGGTATACAAACAGTAGTATTTAAAAATTTGAACGTTATTTTAAAACGTACGTAATTAATTTAAAACATACTCATGGAAAAATGTTGTTTATGTTATGTGTGGGAGG
>JAABKM020000010.1:3397628-3413611 GCA_016277805.2 Papilio aristodemus | reverse complement strand
GGGGTAGGCAGAGATTAAAGGTTTCCATTTTAGTATTCTCTTTGTTACAATCTCGCTTTTATAACTAGATACGGCTGTCCGTCATTTATTTTCACTGTGGCCTTTTTTAATGTCACCAATCTGATGTAAATTTGTCTATAACTGCTTAAAATAGCGCTGTCATTGCTTTTTGTGATATAGTGAAGCACATATTTGTTTTTGTTTATTTATTTTACATTTTTGATTGAACAAAGTTGGATCATGGTTATTATATATTCGTATATATTGAGCTGTGGTCAGTTTTACAAAAATTTTAATGTAAGTCTTACTAAGATATTTGAGTGAAGGAGCGTACGGTGATGGAGCTGGATTGGATTTGGTAGTTTAAAAAAATGTTAAAAGAAATGCTTTTTGTTTTTGGTGTTAATTTGAAATATAAAATATTAGTTAACGGTTCTAGATCCATGAAGATATTTCTCTTCATGGACTTTTTAAAATATAGTATAGCCGTTGAGTAAGCATGTATGCACCAATCAGAAATATCGTCTAAAGAAATAAATTATCATTCAGTCCCCGATTTACTTATAAAGACCGAGTTCATTGGACCTTGGTTTCCCACAGTAAGAGTTTCCACATTTCGTTATCCTGGGCTCATGTGTTGAAGCATTAATCGTTGGTACAGATTAGGTTTCGTTTCTGACCTAATACTTTATTTAAAAATAGTATTTATTAATTGAAGGGCTGAATAAGGAAAAATTTTTTCAAAGGTTACTTAAATTTAGGTAAATTAATGAGAAAAATTATAATGTGTTAACAGCTTACGGTAACGACTGCAGTTTATATACCGACCGCAGCACCGCCCTAATGAAACGAAAGACACTCGAAGAGCGGAACAAGCGTGTTCTGAACAAAAGGGACATCCTGATACCTATCTATACGTAGACCTGTAGTCCCATTAAAGTATACGTTGCTGTGAAATAGTCCTTAATCCCTCGTAATAAGGCCGCTGTGATGTGTAAATGTAATTTTGTTTGTTCATTTTGAGCGTTCCTGTATCCAAAGGCCGGTAGGTTTCAGTCAGTGCCGCGTGAGGCGCCACTGTCGACGGTGGGCGTCGCGACGCTCCCAAAACGCGACCCCGCGCTTTTTTCCCACACCGCCCGGAAAAATGTACACCATTCGACATAAGTGAGACCCGTACACGGCAAATCTCAAAGGATTATGTGGTGGTAAACGTAATCGTGACATCGCAGCTGTTATGTGACCGTCTGTATCCAAAATACAATTCGGTTTACAAATAACGATACAAAAATAGTGATTTTATATGTGTTTTACGGTACATATCGGCATGGCGGTCACCCATACTGAATATATCGCATGTTTTCATGATACATATGCATTTTTTATATCGACATGTTTATTTACCACAACCTTCAAATCGCTCCTTGAAAATTTTCCGTAATTGGACGTAGTTAGGGATAAATAACTTTTCAATTTATTATTCCAGCATAATTCTATTAGACTTTATCTAAACATATCATTGATAATGTAATTTGATTTGAAGTGCCTGTGGGAAGTGAAATATGCCTTTATAAACAAAGGATCGTCAAAATATTTACGTAAATTTTGATATACACATTGTTATTATAAAAATTTTAACAAAAATGTAATATTTTTTTATTATTAAACTATTATCATAATATTTAATGATTGTCTTCAATATAATTGTTATTAAATAGTTAATTAAATTTATTTTAAGCAATATTAACATTTAGGTACTTTGTATAATTTTTGAAACTATACATTATCTCATTTTCAACGCAACCTGAACATGGTTTTTATTTTTATTGTTAAGAATAAACGAGAACTACAAAATTTATTTATGTCCTATATTAAATTAATTATCATTATCCACTTATATGACTGTTCAATTCATATTCATGCTATCTAACTTTTTCTTCTAAAACATAAAAAAAAACTGGCAACAGAATGAGAATAACAAAAAAAATCACTGAAGATATTTTTGTAAAGATTATAAATGGTGGATATTTCTCTATTCGTATTCTCCAAGATTTTCCTCCTATTGTACGTGGAACGTACTGCCATTATATTTTGTCAAGTACCACCTGTGGCCGAACTCCATTACGCGCGATTTCGCTTTCCGAATTTATTATTTTTGAAATATTCTTATATGTAAGACGGATTATTTTTATATCGCTATTTCATAATTATCAATTTTTACCTTTCTATATATGACTTTAATTAAAAAGCTATATCATACTGCTGTAACATCGATTTACAGTAATAATATAGCAAAATGTATAAATATGCAATTTTTTGAAATTTAATTTAAATTAGCATTCATGTTCGTAACTCTACAGGATAGGCAGAGATTAAGGATTCATTTGGTATGATCCTGGAACATTTTTCTCGCTATTGAATTTATGTATCCTTAAAAATTCTTCCACTAATAGGCTCTTTTACTTAAGAGTAATTAACCTCTTATTTTTTTATTGACTACTAGAAACTAGGCTGCTGTAAAATTAAAAAAAAAAGTATGACAAATGAACATACATCAAATGACCATGAACTTGATGTTAAATTTACCAGATTAATGTATTTTTTTATCTTAGTAATCCATTCAGTTAAGTTATTCTATTTGAAACGAACCTATGACAGGTTTGCTTCGATCTATAGGTGATCGATAAACTTGTTTCTTCATATTGAATGAATAAACTCGCACCTGAAAATGTACTGTAAAGTTACATTATGAAATGTAACTTTTATGTTAGATTAATACGCTCAAAAAGTTTTGTATTTAAAGTAAATTAAAATTTGTAATAATCGCATCCTGGTAAATTAAAAAAATAATAGGGATCAGCCTTAAGTGGACACATCGATTAAATACAGATTACAATTTTGAATTATTTTATATAATACAACAATATCTTTAACTTTACAAATATAATTGGTATCTTTTTCAGCTTAAATTTGAATTATTATTTTTTAAATCTACTCAGTATAATTTATTCTTAGACTTCAATTTACATGATTTTGTTTAACCTTCACAATTCGTGTAGCCTTTGAAGTAGCATAAACTTAATCAGAATATTTTCACCCGGTCCTTCTGTGCCCTTTAATATGTCGCGGTGAATTTATTTTGTTACTATTTGCACGTTTCGGTAGTCACAATGAATCCTTATGAATTCATTAGTTCGGCTTTCCTATCCAATGGCTCGGATACTATGCACGTTATATTTATTTTGTCAATTTTACATAAGACATTATTCGCTTAGTTTTTATAATAAATATTTAGATGTTAGGTAATGTTTTTATTTATTTATCTTTATAGGTCAAAAATTAAGAAGATTTTATTCGTTTATTACGAAATTTTTCTTTATATTTTCCCGGGTCGGGATAAATGATGTTGGGTTTTTCAATTTGATATCAGCCCGGAGTTTGGTATTTGTGACCGATATGGCGATAGGCTCGACCGAAAAACATATGGCGAAATGTGGGTACACTAGTTGCACCTCCGCCCACCCCTTCGGGGAATACAGGCGTGAGATATGTTTTTTTTATTTTCTGCTGTTAGAAAATTATTTGTACTCAATTCGTGAATGCCTAAGACAGACTGTTGGAAATAATTTTCATGTACACTTACTTGCTATAAATTAGCATTAATATTAGTGCCTTTTCTTGTTGTGTAGGTAACAGAATATACAGGTACGGCAAATTATCGTTATATTGTACCTGAGTATTATGTCTCATTCAACAGAATGTGATTCCATAGTACTCGTGGCCTAATATTCTTCTACAGAATGTACTGGACACATTAGATTATAATAATGTATACCAATCCCTCAAGGCTTGGACTTCAGAGATGTCACGATAATAGACTGGACCTAAAGTGAGTCCTCGCACTTTGACAATTGCTTAGATAGATTCTACCGTCCGAAGTCAGCTACGCAACGTAGATATCGTTTCAGTGTTGTACTCATACGCTTCCTTTAAACCGGAAATGTGGGCGATAAGATTTCAGCTTATTTACACTAAACTGAAATAAATTATAATCTACTCTAAATATGAAATCAGCATAAAAACTAATATAGTAGTTTTTGGTTTAGTCATGTTCTGTGACAGACACCGCAGATAATACTTTTTTTGTATAAATATATGCAATGTCGTGAAAGATATATGGTTCTAAATATTTAATATGCCTTGAATACATTTCACTTCTTTTTGTCTCTAGTTTGTGAAATTTTTTTTATAAAATGTTTTTATTTTTTTTTAATCTTTTGTAAAATGTCTTTTATTCCAATAATACGTATAACATTATCATAATAAGATCAGAGCTCGGAGATAAATGCCAAAGTTCATTTATTGAAGATTTTTTCAGCAGAAAACATTTCCGACTCTGCATTCTTATCCTCTCTTCACTGTCATACTTCATTGTTCCCTTGTTTTAAAAAGTAGACCGCTTTCACAAAGATGTCACTTATTTTAGCTGAAAGAACTTTTTTTTTGTTTTTTGACGATAGCTTTTCAAGTTTTAAAAAAAAGTTTTTATTCGAAATTCAAAGTATTTAAAGTATAAAGACGATTCATGTATCACTGTTGTATGGTTGCCATCGTGGTATCATGGTCTATTTGTATAGCTTAGTACTAATGTGTCTCTTCCTGATATATCAAACGTACTTTCAATGGTCTTTCAGTCTTTTAATGTTATGGGGATTGACAGAATTAGCATTCGTGATCTCTGATTCACCGACTTTAATACAAGAATGATATTTTTATGGATTTTAGGTTTTATAGTATTGCCCATGAATATTTATTTGTTTGTAATGAATTAACTCTCAAACCATTGAACCGATTTTTTTTTACTGAGGAAAGCTAAATTATTCCGAAGTAACGTATGTTTTTATTAGTGACCTGCAATAATTAAATTATCACAGACAACGCTGGGAACCAATAGCTAGTTCATAATACACATAGAAGAATCTTATAAGAAATCGTACGTAATAGACACGACCGCGTAGGACAGTGTAAAAGGTACGTGATTGTGATCAGCCGTGTTAATACTGCTTATATTTATGTTTATGACTACAAATTCCATTAAACACATTACACTCAAACTAGTCACGGCTAGAACAACGATGATTATCGCACTAAAATTAGTTATTCTAGGAATTCCTTAAAGTATCAATACTGGGCACGAATCGAACAAAGACCATTACTCTATTACCAAAACAAACGGGAATTTAAGCATCACACTTGTGAAAATCTCAAGGAGTCCGCTCGGTGAGCTGGCAAAACACCTAACCGATGTTTTAATAGAAATCTGATTATATTGATATACATAATTGGCAGATATTCAACTTTTAAAGCTACATAAAATATACTTTAGGATACATTCGCGAACTTTCATTTTTCTATCCATTCTTTTCCAAACACATGTTCTTCGAAAATTATGTTAGGCACGTACTTAACCATAATTAGAAACAGGAAATGTTTGGAAAAATTATGATTTAAAAGTGGAAGTTGTACCTTTAATTGAAAACAGTATGCTGCAGTGGTTCTATGCTGTTGAAAGGGGACGTCCTAAACAACCATACATCGACTTATAACGAGAGGTAGAGACTTGTGTTAGGACTGTGTCAAATGAAAATCTATACTTCCTGCCCACCACTCTGGATAACGAAGACTGTTTTATTGACTATTTTATTGTTATTTATCTACATCCACATATCGTTTCTTTTACACCCTTAATACCATCAAGAAAAACTCTAATACACGTGGCAATGGGTAATTGCTCAATTTTTTTGTGTTTTGATAAATTTTACCTATTTCGTGCTGCAACGTTTGCAGCTCATTAGCTTAGCAATTAAATAGCTTACGGCTTTAAGCTTTAAAAAGTTATACATCTGTGATGTAGGATTTTAATGATGCCAACTTTACGTTATTTTGTTGTGTGTAATTTCTTGCCATTAATAAACTTATACTAAGTTTATCAACATAAGCAAGGTAATTTTTATGTTAATAGATTTTAAATTATAGATTCCATTTAATACAAAGTATCATTAAATTTAGCTTTGGCTTGGATACTTTTTAATTTTACTCCAATTTAACACGTTTATTGAATTTATAAGAGTTAACGGATTGTATATTATAAAAGTCTCAATGGCGTAAGAATAAATTTGCACCACGTACACTTGTATATAGGTTGTACCAATAAAAATGATATATGTAAAATATTGCTTGTTAACTTGTTTGTGAATGAATTATTATCCATCGATAAACGGGTTACATCTCAATAGCGCTACAACTGTTCTGATACAAGTTTACGATCCAAATTATATTTAGAGTGTCCTTGCAGCGAACTTTATAGTACAATTCCACAATACGTTGTCTTTTGTAACATTTTATAGTTCGTACCGTCATGCCGTTGGAATTTATGCTACACTCAGCTAGGATCATTAACTGGGGAGCTTTTTTTTCTTGAAGGCGGCAAACGAACAAGCGCTTCATTTGATGAGCGCGCTACCCATCGGCAACTGCGACGAACTTATAAGTAAGCAGATGCATTACCTACCTTTAATTAATAAGGGAAGTAATAATCTGTAAAAAGAATTTTTTCCTTTTTCTATCCATTTTTTATTTTGTCAAATCCTCTTCCCCTTTTTATCCTTTTTTATTAGAAAAAGTAGACTTTGAAGAGGACAAAAATCAGGCCTGTGGCATTTTTTCTTTGTATTGTGTCAGGTCGTGGCTCGACCGGTGAAATATCACCGGTCGAGCCGGCCTATTCTTGCAATTGATGTTATTGCGGGATGTATCCTTACCTGATGCCTGCCTTACATAACAATGTTCGAATTTATAATAATGGTAGGACTGCGAGTTGAAAGCGGTTCAATGGATGGGTCATTTGGACTGGTGAACACGACCTCCCACACGTGATATAGTTATGGTTTAAAGTTCGCTCACTTTTCCCGTAAGTTTATTAACCTATATATTATTGAAATTACTTTAATTTCATAAATACTAGAGCTCCAATCCATTTGTTAATATTTCAATAACTTGGACGTAATCTACAATATTTATATTCAAAGTAAAATATAATTCAACTTGTTCAATCCGTAGGATGAAGTCAAGAAATGACTCGATTAATATAGCTTCCGACTTTAATAACTACGCCTGCGACGGCGACGCTCAATCTTGTTTGCGCTGCGCCAACACCGCCCTTCGCTTCCACGTCTCTTCAATTTAATACAACCTCCATCTCCTATTTCTAAATGTGCCTTGATTTAAAATGCAGAACTACTTTTTAAAAACATTTCGACGTACTTTCTTTGCATTTTATACATAAATGCTTTTGCAAATTAAATTAATATTAGTGTTATCTTAACAAATAAGGATATAACGTCTCTTCATGGATTTAGAAAGACAGGTTTGTTATTCGTTTATTTAGTTACTTTAGTTACGTTTAGTTACTGAATATGACATGTGTTTAACAACACCATTAAATAGTTATCTAGAAGTTGTTCTGGGCAATAAATATATATTTTATTTAAACATTATATGTTAGTCTTTACTTGTCATTTATTTTCCTATCAAGTATTCAAGTTTGCACTTATTGTGGTATGCACAATCAAAAATATATTAGTTCATGATCAGATCGCGAAATTTACTATTATATAATATATAAAAATTAATGTAGATGTAGAGGGAGATAGACATATTTCTCTCATGACTGATGATTAGTGCTCGTAATATTAGCTACCTATGATATTTATTGGTAGCAATATCGGTATTGCCTAATTGGTGTAACCTAGCGCTTGATAAATCCGCAATGCGGACAAAACAAGAATGATATCCAATTAATATTACGGTAATTGTCAAATATTTTCGACTTCACTTCAGTGGCGTTTTACGCAAGATAACTATAATTTTGATTTTTAATTGTTGAAGTGAAACAAACAAATCGGCTTGTATTAATAACAAAGCTTTAATTGATTTTTTTTTATGAACAACGTAGACTAACGAGTAATATTAAATAACAGAGAAAATAAAGTAGGAAAGTAAATACAGACAAGGGGATGGGAAGCCGAATGAGATGCCGGCCTCCCCGTCTACGGTTATTTGTAAGATGTAATGCAGAAGTATTAAATATAGTTGGGGTACTTTTCCGGCCGAGACGATTCTTGCAAGAAATAAAATAAATAAATCTTGTAATATTGAAAATCACCTAACCTTGAAAGTGGACGGCTAGTTTGCCATCATTTTTCCGTTTTTGTACTTGGATTTTTTTTTTTTAGGTTTTTGTATTTTTTTGTTTCAAAACATCGCGTTATTATTACTCGTTTATTTTACTTTTGACTCGATCTGACTTTATTCGAGTAAATAGATAGTAAAAAATATCAGTAGAAAACATATTCTAATTAGATTTTCACAAGAGATTTCTATTGGTGAAAGATTTTTTAATGTCAGTTTTGTAGTTTCCAAAAAAGAAACAATACATTTCTCTTTATAATATTAGTATAGATGAGTAGATCGTTAAGAATTCTAGTTCTAGGTTACATGAAGCGCTTTTCATTTGTTATAAAAGCCGGTTTCACGGTTGTTACCGACAAAGGAAGGACGTTCGGTACAGCATGTGTGACGAGGCCTTTACGTGGCTTATCGGATTACAGCTGTGTAGGTATGAACTGCGGTATGATATGCATCAAACGGATTTGAACTTGTGCCCCATGGCCTTGTGAAAAATATATGGTGACTAGTGATGCGTTTATTTTCAAAAACTCTATTTCCCACTTTAATGTAAAGAAGTGAAAGCTTATTTTCGCATGAAAAGCACTTTAGTAGGGACAATGACGAGGAGATGCGATATCTATGAAGTATGTTAGGCGTGATTGTAATTTAATATTATATGATTACAATGTTATAAATAAAAAGTGTTGCTTAAAAGGTATTAAAAATGATTATTATAAGAATAAGTTACTTATTTGCATGCTTTTGGTTGTTTTGCATACATTTTTGATCAACCATGCCGTTACGGTACCACTAAATGACGCGATAATCTGTAACTTTTCTTAACACCACTACTATGAGTGCGCAATAACATGGAATGCGAAGAGCTCCCTTATGACTTACTCCGTGGCCTGCATTGTTTACAATGTATTTAAAACCTAGAGACATCGTTACATAAGACTGAGTGTCTCATGTTATTACGCAGGATTATATATAAACACAATTCAATTATAATTCCTATCCGTGGTTAAAAAATATAATTAAAGCAAAATATAGGATCGAAATGTGGTCAAAATTAAAAACACTTAAACACGTTAATACTCTATAAATCAAAGCAACATTCCCAAAGAACTAAACCAAAAAGACGATGCCAAAGACAAGTGT
Source organism: Papilio aristodemus (assembly GCA_016277805.2). NCBI lineage: Eukaryota > Metazoa > Arthropoda > Insecta > Lepidoptera > Papilionidae > Papilio > Papilio aristodemus. Next base: position 3,404,221 of record JAABKM020000010.1, on the reverse strand, counting down.
CGAGTGATACAACAAAAGATGCGAAGAGACTGTTTGAAACTGCGGCTTAGTGATCCGAAGCCTGGTTCAATCAGCCTGTCATATCACGGCTCGGACTCCGATGATGAGAGTTCTGACCGCGGCAGCAGGAGCTCCCGGAGTGAAGGTGACGTCAACATGTTGCCCTTCAACATCTCCGCTCAGGTGAGTGTCACAGCCAAAGATTTGATTATACTAGGACATATGATACAAGCGCATGAAAAATAAAGATCCAATATTGTCCAAATCATACAACTTTGTAACTCACTGTACAAAGCGATACAGTAATGTAAACCTTAACCTCACACTGTTAACGCTCAATATAGGATTGTTATAATAAATTTAATAGGTCACTGTCACGGCACACTTTTGACGGGTGATTTTGTAAGGGTATGACACGTCTATAATATAAAACGTCATTGATCACAACACAAAATCCCAGTTAGCTTCTACGCAGCGTATTGATTGTTTGCTGATATTATTGCTTTATAATTTTTAAATATGTGCAAAGTAATACTGTATAATAAAAGCAAGCTGTAGATTTAATGAAATTATTGGATACACGTAAACTGCGTTGGTACGAAAAATTAAATGTGTAGAAATAAAAAATTCTGTTTAATAACCTGATAGTTTTTTGCCTAACTGTAAAGTTAGTATATTAAGCATTCATTTAATGGGGAGAACTAACTTCAAAGCGGAATTAACGGACGATGTTTACTTTAAAAATATTAATTTAAAAGGCCCTCCCGGGGCGCGGGATGCACGGGGTGGGAGCAGCGGGAGGAAGGGGTGTTAGATCGATACGCAACTATGTTAGCTTTGAGCGCTGAAATGCTTTTACATTTTATTCGAGGAATCATTCGTTATGTAACTGCGTTTTTTATGGTACAACATAGCAAATAATTTAACGGCTAAATGTAAATAAACTTACTCTTCTATTACTACAATGAAGGCTTACAGGTTAATATAAGCTTTATGTAATAAGGAAGAGTGTAAAAGACAAAGAGATAGTATATGAAGCGGAAGAGGAGAAATCTCCGACGACTATTATCTTGAGCAAATTTCAAGTCTGATTTGTACTTCTCTAGTGAAGTCGGTACGAGTAAATACAGATGCAGCTTGTGACTGTTACAATATTCTCCAACCAACATAATACCCGAGAGGATCGACCCCATCTTTGTAGTACCAAACTAAATTAGAACCCGGTAATAATTTTCTTATCAAAAGCTATTAATGAGCAATTTATTTTATTGCATATTTTAACTGGCCTTATATTTTAAGCTATTATATTTTAAACATATTATAAAAAATGTAATTTTTTTATTTAATAACTAATTAAATACATATTATATTGCTAGTAATGATATACTGTAGCTTTGTAGTTCTAGCATTTGGATAACGAAGATTATTAGTTGTATTTCTATATAATAGAGAACGGTATGCTAATTATTTATATATTTTCCCTCCATTTCATCGTTTCAGGCTGTAGCGTATGAAACTGATTTCGGCAATAGCTTTGGCCAGCTGTTGCGAATGCTTTGTTGATTTATTGCCAAATGCGAGTTTCTTAATTTACAAAATTGCGATTTAAGGGGAAGATATTTATTTTAATTCTTTTAAATTGTACTTACATTTAAATATCTACGAATGTAGACTACATTGCGTATCTAACATATTATTGAATGGTAACTGTGAGTTGTAATATTTTGCGAACAAATAAGAATAGTCAATTTTTTTTTACTTCTCAATTATTTTTTTCTTTATATTGAAAAGAAAGAGCTGAAGAAATTGCTCGTTAAGAGTATTAATTCAAAAAACGTTCAGTTTGGTGAAAAAATTAATTATTTGTGTGATTATTTTCTTTTCGACAGTACATAAATATTTTTGAAAAAGAAAAAATATTCCTTTTTTATTTCAATCTTCATACTTCGATTACAATATTTTCCATTATATACAAACATTTCTGTACACAATATTCAACAGTAAATATACCTCTGAACTAGTAAAGCCCCGATAGTATTACACGTCAGAGTCAACTTGTCAATTTCCTGTGTCCGCTAGAACGTAATTACACGGACAGGATTTCCTGCGGTGTTGTCTATTACTCTTACGACTGGACTTTGAAAATGTGTATTTACTATTTATTTATTTTTAAAATTGAGATAACATACTACGTATTTCTTACTGCCGTACAGTGTGAAAGGTGTTTTATGAATTATGTATATAAAAAAAAATTAAATATGCATTCTTAAAATTCCTTTTATATCATATACAATTCTCAGAGAAATACCAGATAAAACATAAAACAGGTCATTAAAACGATAATATCGATTTGGGATGCCGTTAAATCGATTTACGAAGTCTTCATTGATATCGAGTTTACACGTCGAGTCAAAACAGTTTTATTTACAGCTCCGGTTTAACGCAATCATGTGCCAATCGAGACCTATAAATATAAACCTAACAATATATCTTTTATTTCTAAGAAATCTTTTGGATGCAATTTAAAAAGATATCCTTTCCGCTGCTATTTCCATGGTTTGATGAACAACGAATAAAGGGTAACACTTTAACCAAACTGCCTCATTAGCGCAGTTATATTTTGGTACGGCGTTGCTGAGTTCCCGGGTTCAAATCCTGGGTTAGAGAAAGTGATATTGCGTTTTTGCTTTTCATTTCAGCCAGGAGTCTGGAATTTGTGACCGAAAGGACGATAAGCTCGCCCCTCTCACATCATGGTATGGATAGATACGTCGAAAAATGGGTCCATTAATTTCGGATTCGGATTATTTAATAGCGGCCAAGGGGCGTACACGATAGATCCCACAAGATAAATGTGTTCAATGTCGCGGGGGAGTTCATTGAATCTGGACTTAAAATTTTGTGATGAGTCATAGCGAGACCTTATTCAGCAGAGGCACAAAAATTACATAGTAACAAATCAACAAGCCTCATTAAGGTAGTAAAATTGTGAGAGCCTGTTTTGTATAAAAGCAAATAATCTGAAATAAAAGTTTCCTTAAAAGCAAAACTACATTATGTACCCGTACCAAACGAAAATAACTCGAATAATAAAATATGAAATACACGTAAACGCCAAGGCGAATGGCGGAGGAAAGGTCAAAGTTCAGCGCTCACACAAACACAATTCAAAGAAGTCGGACGTAAAGAAATACCCTCGGCGATCTGTAATAAATTGAAGACGGAAACCAAACAATAAAGTTACCTGCACTAATATTTTAAAGGGGTAGAATGTTTGTTGTCATTAAATTATGAAACAACTGAATCGATTAATGATTCAACCAATGATTAAATGATTACTGTTATAAAACAATTGGATGTATATTGGGGATTCGAATTGCGAAGGATGATTTCGAATTGGAAGAAGTGTCAAAATGAATATTTATATAATAATAAGAGTTGGTTTTATATGGAAAATAAACTTTTTATTTAATAAAAGATTGTAAAACTAGTACACGAAAGCGCAAAACTTGCAAAGAACCTAAACTAAAAGTTTATAAAGTTACGAAAATCGCGTTTGAAATGTTAGCAAATAATTTTGATAATATACGATTTTTAAACAAAAAAAAATTTCAAAGTTTTTTGAGATTTGCAGGATAGCTATATCTGAGTAGTGATTTTTTTTTTCAATAGACAAACATTCTTAGTAGATTTCGTATAGGACAAATTCACTGGGTCATAATAGTTGTATAAAATGTCACAGCGCTCTTCACAGAACATTTTATGAGTTTCGTTTCTGGTTTAATTAAAGATCTAGAAATTTTTCTCTTGAGATTAAAACAAGAAAAGTTGCAGAGTTCGTTCCTAAGAACTAAAGTCACGGACTTTTAATTAAGGAAATTCTTAAGCTCTTAACAAGGTTTGCGAATGAATGTACTATATTTTTATCTACTTGTATATATAATCTATTTGTTAACTATACTTTTTTTTATTATTAGAGCTCTATTTTTAACTGCACGGAATCAAAAGTAGGGTAATGTTTTACGCATGTATATGCATATTTATATTCAAATAATTGTTACCTCTTTTGATGAGTGTATGAGGTAGAAGGTGTTTGTTATAAGAGATGAAAAATAGTGTTGTTGTAGAAAAAAAGAGAACATTGTGAATAAAATAACAAAAGTATCATTCCGTTAGTATTAAAAATATTAGTAGAAAAAGTGTCGAAAATATACAAAAGTTTTAGTGTTATTTAAAGACAATTGTATGCCCTCGAGATTGGTTACATACGATATACTAAGATGTATGAATGTTAAAAGACCGTGAAAGGTGCGCAAAATCCATGCTAGATAGAAATAGGGAATCTCTGCCTCTTTGGTTTACGGGCGTGAATGTTTATATGTATTAATCCTAGTTACGAATACATCAAACGAAGTCTGTCATGTCGCTAATGCCATAATCGCACTTCATTTACTGCCGAAGCCCACTTACGACATCCCGATACTGAACAAGGAAATGACAAGGACATTCCCTACTTCTATATGTCGATACCGCCATTTGATTTTCGATCTAATGACAAAACAAAAGAGTTGATTTTCCATTTAAGAAATTGCCAGCAATGATACTTCTCCAAAGTAAATCGACATGTATTATTTTATTGCGAAACTATTCTTTTAGAATTTACATTGTACTGAATTTGATGTTCATAAACCAAACAAGAGGCGGATTATCGTTGTAGTCCGATTATAAACTTGCGACGTTCACGATCGATCGGTGACATACATGAGTAAAAGCCGTTAAAAAGCGTCGTAAAACAATTCAAACTGTTTTCCGACCTAGACATACATTTGTAACGTGTAAATCCGTTCTGGATGAAAGAAATACTCCGACCACAGAATCGTCTATCAGAGGACATCACTAGAGTTCTCGTGACCCAATTCATGGCGGGTAATTGCAGATTTATAAGTCATCAAGGCGGGTGGGTCCGGCCTTAACAGAATTAAAAGCTGTACGCAATTAGGTCAGTTCCCTGAATTATTTATTTGTTCAATCTTAATCGATTTATATTAAAAATAAAGGTGAAAAAACATTGTCGTTTAACACTGATATTATTTAATTGTAAGAGTACATACTAATCTAAGAAAATTATTTTGATAAGCGTCTGATAAAAGAATCTTGATGGATTTAAACATTTAGTAATACAGTACCGTAAACTCTGCCTACCCCTCTGGCTTACCAGCTTGAATATTTTATATTTTATTGTATACATGGAAAATAAAAGGATAACACCATAGATTGTATCCTTAAGAATTGTAACGCACTGATAAAGCATGTACGCGATATATTTACGATGGGGAAACTCCAAACGTCTCGAGTGTGCGTACGCCGACAGTTTTAGCCTGCAATACACCACCGGCAGGTTTATAGGCCTGGAGCCAGTCACGCTGAAATCACATCGACATGTCGACAAAAATAAAGAAGCAAAAACGTATAGTATAAACAAAACATATAACTCTTGGTAAATGTTAAGTAATAAATAAATTTTGTCTATGAAAACAAAATTATCTTTTCTCTCAAAAACGGGCTATATATATTACAACTGATCCACGGATTCTTTACGTATCTTTTTCGTTTTCGTATTGTTTAACGTGCCTCAACTCTATTACTAGTATGTGATATTTATTTTACCTGATAGTAGAGAGATATTTGTAGCTTATTGACTAATGACATATACTGTCATATCAATTTTTCTCATTGTAATTTATTATAAAACAATTATTGAACTGTTAACTCCTAGATTATGTTGATGTTTGTTCGAATGTTTTCACGACACATATAGTTTGTTATTCCGTATAATATCTTAGGATTTCCCCAAACACCTATCAGACGGTTCATGAATTTTATGTACTTGTTGTTTTTATGTTGTATGTTGAAAGAGCTTTAGGATGCGAGGAGGAAAATCAAACGTTGAATCATCAGAATAACAACTAAAGCTTTCAAAGTGTCTAGGAATCTAGTACAATTTGATTTAGCGGCATGAAGCTTACCCATCGAAAGTCATTTAGGAATTTTCCTTTCGAGTTGTATGCCCAGTGTAACCAATACTTAGATGTCCTTTAAAATCGGATGTATCTTGCTGATTACAGACGTTTGTAACCGAAATAGGATTCATTTGAAATATTATTTGACCTTTAAAAGTGGTGTGCGATATTTGGTGTATTGAAAAGTTTCCATAGAGAATATGTATACTTAGTTATATATGTATATCATATTTAAAGGACGATATCAACATAATAAATGGCGGTCAATTTTAGACATGTAGGCTATCACTTGTAATAATTAATTGTTATCTTATAAAAATGCTCATCAACATGTTTGATCACACATCTGTGTATGATAATGATTTAAGAACAGCCAGGCCGTTATCAGCGGCTGCCCCGCGACCTCGTCTGCCGCGATCGATACCTCATCAATTATGTCCAAGTGCTGTGCTACTGTGGCCGCCGCTTTATTACTGTAGCCACAAGGTTACTGTACTCTTGTATTGCTGTTTGTTTGAATATTGGCGCTAATGCATTTTAATTAAATTAAACACAGCGACAATGCGCCGGAAC
>JAABKM020000010.1:3233369-3244130 GCA_016277805.2 Papilio aristodemus | reverse complement strand
GCTTATCCATGGTGTCGTTTTCACCGGCTCTGAATCGTCGAAACCATTCCTCCGCGGTTCGAAGTGATAGAGTACCACCTCTGCCTACCCCTTCGGAGAATATAGGCGTGAGATATATTTTTTTTATATATTTCGACTTATGCTTAAAGATAACTACGAGAGTTAATAGATTTAACGTAGAAGGTAATATGTACCTATCCCATCAACATTCGCAACAGTTTCAGATGCGATTTCTAAAGATAAGTTTAATTTCTAAGTTTTTACAGAAAAAGGAGATGAATCTACACAAAGACCGAATAGATCGCATACTTTAATTAAAATTTTAACTGACTGAAGATGACTTTTAGAATTTTGATAAAAGATAAACAAACACAATTGCAATCGAGTAATGCTCCTATCATAATTCAAAACGATGCAGTCAACAACGAAGAAGCTACCGATGTCAATTAGACGTCCACCACAATAGATGATAAATTGCCGCGATGACATTCGCATGCTCCCTCGTTACAGGCGGTACGCAGCTGGACCTAATTGTTGCCTCTGTTGTCTTCCCGGTTATTAAGGAACGGGATCATGGAGACAACGTTTCTTAACATATAAACAGGACGTGGAATTTGAGTCAGTGAGCAAAATTCATTATTTCGAATTTGATATCAAACTTGTATTTGCAATTAACAAAGAAATAAAAACAGATAATTATTGCACGCTCAGTTATGTTAAACTATCTATAACTTTTTGAAACTATTTTTCCACCGTTGTTTTTAAATACATTAATACTGTGAAGTACATAATTTAAATAATTTTAATACAATCATATTACAAACGTATATAGAGGATGTTAAATTTGCAGAATTCTAAACAGTTATTTGACTAACATCACTACTAATAACTGAAACTGACGTATCCTAATAAAGCTCCGCAAATTGAATTTGCCCAGCTCCTGGGAACATGAGGCGTGCATTGAATAATGCAACGCGTGTCGCTGACGTGAAAAACTATTGGTAATTATCGATCTAAAGCTTGGCTTTTCATTGAAGCCGGTCCCTTCACTTCACCCATTTCCCGGTAGGTAGTTGAGATAGTTTTTGTACTCAGATCTAATTATGTATTTACTTAAAATAGAAGAAGTCTTTGATTGTAAGTGAAATAAAGATGCGTTAATACTCATTTATAATTTTGTTTACTTACGTACATTGTTCTCAATTAGTGCCTACCATTTTTTGATTACTTATTTTTTGTAGGATTGTGGTTGAGTACTTATTTTGTCATTTATAGTCAATAAAAAAGGTATGTGGTTAAGGAAATTCATCGAAGTAACATTTATAAACAAGCTTCGGAGACTCGACGACTATTACGATAGGTTTATAGTTTTTACTTGCAAATTCTTACCGTTCGATAAAAGAGACAACAGTTTAACTTTAAAATTGCACATTGAATATTTATAATTCGATTTGGAATAACACACGCATTACTTTTTACAATCATCTGACATTTCGAATTGAACGCAATAACTATTTATACAATGAAACCTTTTTTGAAATTCTCCTTATATATTTCTTTAAAATATTGTGGATCTCTTTTCGAATCTTTTTTTTTTTCTTAAAGGTTATTCCATGTTGCGATCGAAGGGTTTATGGATAGCTATAAACGCTTCTTTTTTTGTTTCCCGAAATAGATGTATGTTCGCCTCACTGAGTTGTTTTCTTTTCTGTTGAAACAAAACAGTATTTACTGTTTCAAAAGTTGTTACTCGGCCTCAGCAAATGGAATTCACGACAAAAAGTCCAATATTTCTTTCGTCGCATGTGAATTGATGGAAATGTTTATGTATTTTTCATTAAGTGACTTAAAATTTTAAAGTCGACGCAACGGGAAATTCGCCATGTTTCTTTTTCGCATGTCCATTGAACAGTCTTCTATGGATTGTTTTTTCCCGACGGACTGTTGAATACGCGTCTTGTTTTATTGAAAGACGTGTATGCATTGAATTCAATGCAACTTTTGGGTGAAAATGTTTTCAATGTACCGTTGGCATAATCATTTTTTTAAAGTTCTTCTTTATCGAATTAAGATTTAATCTGTAAAAGAAAAATAAAATTTGTAAAAACTAAATAAATCGTGTATAGTGAAAAATTGTTTGTCCTTTGGTAATGTTCCATCATATTCTGTAAGAGCCATTTTGACGACCGGACCGGACTTTTGATAGGTGTAATAAAATATACATTTGTAAATGTTGGTGTTGGTAGGGATCATCGTAAGGGACCTTATATGAATTAGGCAAGTGATACACTTATGAATAACGTTATTGAGTGTACTCATAACGGAGTATGTATACGTAGATGTATAAATATAGGATCTACACCTATTTGTACATATTTAAGTGTAGACTACATCTACTTTGAATTTGAAAAAATATAAAATTTCTGTTATTCTTCCATTTTATTTGACTCTTCTGCTGACGCTACTCAGTGAATTTAGCTACTTTTTGCCAGCCCTTCTGTATCCGATTCAACTGTTTCGTCGCCGGGAATGCCCAATTCATCGAGTCCACTTTATTGTCCCGAACATTTGAGTGATTCCCATTTAAGGGTCTCTCGTGCCGTCGTTTTAAACCGTTATCATGAACGTTTAAATATTCCTTTTCCGGTATTACATTTCGAAAGGTATGTCATTAAAGAAGAACTCCTGCAAAAACTTTACAATTTGACCTATGGGCCTTGTGTTAAAAGCAAATTTCTTTTTGTTTAAATTACTTTAAGTTATGTCTTTCTCGTATTAAGTTTTTTGTAAGGCAATTGCTTTAATAACCTATTCATTATTAAATCACTGTTACCATCTATGGTCGTGGTAAGAAATGTACGATCCTCGCAGCAGGGAGCTATGTTGGAACATATTGTATAAATTTGTTGTTAAAGTAAAAGCCGGCTAATTAAACGATTCATCTTTTGTTTTTTTTTTTATTAGATTTTAAATAAATAGAGACAAATTCTTATTTCAAGCTGCTTGTCAGCAGCTTATTTGCTTACTAAAAAGAAGGTAATGTTACACCGAAATCGGTTTAGTCATTTCAGATATACCCCTTAAAAACTTATAAATGTCAACTTATCATATTTGTATAATTATTAACCTAATGTCGTTTTTGTCGGCGTCTCTGTTGAACTTAGTCCGTCCCTTATGTAATCAACTTAATGTAGGAAAGGCATTCTATTTTATACGGTATTGATGAGTTTGAAATGGTTTAAAAGCTTGAAAAAATTGTATGATATTTACGAATTGGATTAGATACGAGGCTCTTTTGTTCATAAATAAAAGAGAAAATTTCACATGCATTAGTCCTTCGTTCCTATCTTAAACTACGTTACTTTAAGGGAATTTAAAAACTGTCGACATAGCGACGGCATTGCGATTGAAGGCGGCAAAAAGACGGCGGCGCCGGACAAACTGACAGCGCTGCGTTTTGACTCTTTCGAAACCCGTTCGCGACATGTCCACAAGTTTTTTGTTGACAATTAAACGCTATAGCAATACGTCTCATCTCGGCACGACAATGGCATGTAATTGGGTATGCCCGTTATCGAAAAAAAGAGCCTTTATGGCAAACTCTTTTGATGCGATGTAAAAGAAGCAAAGGAAAAAAATATTGAAATTATCTTCAAATTATGGTTACCGCCTTTATTTCAGAGGAAGATTAATTACAAATTGTCTTACGAGATCTTTATTATTGTTTATTTGAGGAAGTGAATACGACTGAAGAATTATGTGCATAAAATGAGACTAAACGAAAAAAGGGTTGTTTTTCATACAGTAAAAGATATCTTGATAAAAGATAGCTGATAAAAAAACACAAAACTTCTAATAGTTTTCTTTCGTAGTATAAGTTAGTTCTGACTTGCCATATTAGTCACGGGGGGCGTAACATAACTCTCTATTGTGGACCACAAATCAGAAACCTATATCATTACAACAATATTTCGAAAGCTCACACTAGTCGAACAGCCGTGCTTCGCCCGCGAAAGCACTACAACGCTAGCGATTGTAATTGGCGAAAGTTTACGCGCATTTGAATACAATGCGGCACGCATACGCCATGAATAAAACATGCGGTTCCATTGCGTTTTTATGCAATTTTATTTTTAATTATACCGTTTTATTGTCGTGGGCGAATTTGATTTGTAATAAATTTGAATAACATGGCACCATTATCCTGTTTGTTACTTGTATGATGTAATCTCCAATCAATGATAATCTTAGGTAAAATTAGGTTTAGTATGGACAATAATAATTGATTAATATAAAAAATACTCAAATTAAAATTAATGTAAAGACCTAAAGAAAGGCACTAGTGTTATTCCACTTCTTAAAGTCAACACATGGTAGAGGTAATGATAGCAATTTACAAAAATATTGCTAAAACTTACTGACTAAAATACTTCATAATATACGCATTTCTCTGTCTACCTCTTTACTTAGTATTTCCTTTGACATAATACACACTAGGAGCGAGATGTCCAATAAACAATCGCGGCGCTACCGCGGTGGTCGGCGGACAGTTATCAGACAAAAGTTGACAAATCGCCGGCAACGCTGACAAATCGGGGACACTGCAGTTGTCAGCGCCCCATTGTTTGATGTAAAGTAGTTTTTGTTAATCGCTACTATCGGTTTTCGACAAATAAAAAAACATATCTCACGCCTGTATTCCCCGAAGGAGTAGGCAGAGGTGCAAGTAATGCACCCACATTTCGCCATATGTTTTTCCGTCCCATAATGTGATAGGGGGCGAGCCTATCGCCATATCGGGCACAAATTCCAAACTCCAAATAGTATTTCAAAAAAAGTTTTTTTTTTCAAATTTATTAATGTGTAAAACATTATTTCAGCTTCACACCATCTTATCGTTTCAGGAGGCACTCCATTCTTTATCATTTATCGTATCACCGTCCATCATATATCACCATTACTTAGGTTTCCCCTATAGACATCTCCTACAATATCTAAACATGCCATTTTCTCTCTTCATTGCAGGCTCATACCATGATAATATTTTGCTCCTTGATTATTTTGAACTTGTTATTTTATGTAAAAAACAAACCAATAAAACGTTGACTACTCATAGTCAACTATTCGAGTTGAAATCGAGTTGCAATAGTAGGATCCTAGCGGTCCGACGTACCATATCGATGGAACCCGGCGACATGCCATCCGTTAATGCATTTCCGTGAGAATTCAACACACAATTGTGAGAATCTTATTGTTTATCGTTATTATAATATAATTCTGATAATGCACCAACACCATTACTATGACAGTACCGTAATATCGTTGGTAACAATCTATTCAGTCGAGGCCATAGAGTTAAGAACGTGCATTTATGACTTACAAAACGATTTTGTCACTATCATAAATGTAATTTGTATTATACGAATATGTTATTAATATTTCGATCTTCAACAATATTTATCACGTTTAGAGCTACAAAAATATTTTAAAATTTCCACCTAATAATATTTTCAAAGAAAATTTCTCTTTTTACATTGGTCGATTTTTATAGGATATTGGATCTTTAAAAAGCACAATACGTCGCCTATTAAATAAACACACTGACTACTAATTTTTTCAAAATAGTAGACGTCGTTAATTTTGAAGGAACGAACGCTTCATAAAATAATGATGACATTTTCTAGATTAAACATTGGGAACTGAACATCAAATCTTCCAATTAAATGTGCATTCATACGTACGAATAACAGATTACAAAATATAGTATTTAAATTTTTTATCATAAATATAAATAAGGAAAAGAGTAACTAATGTTTTTTTCCTATGCACACATTGGAATAGCTGTTTTGTGTCTTATCGTAGAACAAATTTGTGCATTCTATTTAACCGACGTATACAAATTTACAATCACAATTTGATGGATCACAATTTCTTATCAAGGTCCAGAGTAAACTAGCCATTGTGTTATATTAGGGCCATTACTTATCTTAATATAATTTTGTATCTCATTTAAAATTCGGTCAAAGCAGAAAAGGGTATTAATTTTGAATACAGATGCAACGATGTTGCAGTTCTATCTAGACTGGTAGATCTGTTCAAAAAATAAAAGCAATGTTTACCTTTTTCTAAGCCATATTATGGTTAAATTTTTTTCATTTTTATCGTTGAAATTAGGTTTGTTAAATGCATTTTACAAATATATCAACACGTCAAAATGGGTGTTATTGTTTTAAAATTAACACCACTACAACAAGCATTTGTTCCCTATCCCACAATTATCTCTGAAAGGATTTTTTTTGGGTTTATAAAAAATATTAAAACTAAGTTATAAAACAATAATCGTATATCTGGTATGGTGTTGGTTATAATAAGTGTATATATATTTTAATACATGTTCATTGGCGATTTCCGTTCAATTAATCGTACATTAAGAACGAATTTACAAATGTATGATAGTGTGATACACGTGAGCGATGTACAATACTAGAGCTTTAGGAAGTAGGAATTACAACCGATTTGTTATGTAAAAGAAATAGATAAAGGATTGTCTATGAACACAATGAACAAGGTACACAGTACGCTTTAGAAGTGTGTCTGATAAGGAAATATGAGAGCGGCTGGTTGCCAAACAATACCGTAGTAGAGGAATTTGTTAAACAAACACAACTCAAGATTCGCCTTCGCTTACGCGATCGTTTCGTAAGTGCGATTGCGTTAATATGCTAACAAAAAACGTAACCTATCTAAGGTCTGATGATGTCGGTGCAAGGCACAGGAGTGCTGCCTATTATCTTATATAAAATGTTTTTTATTTTATTATAAACAACGACAAGATTAGTAAGTTCACTGAAACAGATATGTTTAATAAATTTTTTCATAAAAACATTCATACACATATATCGGTGGATGTCATAAAATTGTATACACAATATGTTTGCCTAAACCTGTAAGATTGTGTACAAATATTCTAAAATTCAAAGCGATGTCTAGGAAATAATTTCAAAATCTCTTTTTACATATAAATTTTTTAAATTGTTTTTGTATCTTATCATTTAAAAGGTAAATTGTTTATTGTCTAATAAAAAAATACGTAAATTAAATTTTTTTAAATTAAATGAAAAGCACGTTTTAGCTTGTATTTTGTACCATACAACAACACGTGCAGCGTGAAGCACGGGCTATGATGTCACTTCATCTCTGGATTGTTTGCCTAAGTTTTGATGCCTGCGTTTGTTAATGTTTGAACAATATTTGAGAGGGAATTAAAAATTTTATATCGCTAGTATCCTTAATTACACAGGACTATTCTTTTTATCGTGTTAACTATACTTTGTAAGACAATGTTATTACGAAAATGTAGAAAAAGCAAGAAGATTAAAAATAAAATTTCTAAGGTAAACATTAAACAAGCAATTATCAGTTTTGTGTCCGACAGTGAAGAGAATATAATATAAGATCAAAAATGAGGGGATGTATTGGGAACAATAGAGCCAGCTTTTGGACATTTTCCTTAAGAATCGCCACAAAGATCGATCCTTTACCCTCGCTCGGTGAACTACTGCAATTTTGATTATCTTATGCGAGTTCTACATTAACTCTTCAAATGTTTTATCAGTTATTATTACTAAATATCATCACCATGTATGTTTATGTGAACGCCGTAATCTCAAAAACTACTAAACGTATTTTCAAATTCTTGTCACGATGTGACACAGTACATTCGACGGAGTGATTCATGAGGCAGGTTAAAGTATATTATTTATTAAGACGTTGTATGAATTGGTTGAATTATGACATACGACTGAATAGAATGTTGACTTATGAATATATACTGTGATTCCAAGCCAGGCGTGACAAAAACTTGCAATATTTATCATTGTATCTATAGTTTATCCTAAAAGGAATTGTTCGTTCATGCTACAAATGAAGCGAAGTGTTAATTCATAAACATTGACATAACTAATTTGCAATTTCCCTTGACATAAATCTGTTGAATTGCCTTTCGGTATTCAATTACGTGTGGGACTGGGTTCGAAGCTATTTACCCACGATTGAGCTCATCTGAGTACGCCCACGTTCGTTCGCATGAAGTTTGCACGCTTTATGATCTTAGTAAACTTGTTGTTCGCGAAATAATTATCTATTTGAATGAAAAGTAACACTTCATTAGAGCATTCTCTAATGAATACCAGTGTTACTTTTTGTGTAGACAGATAAAATTATTTTGTGAATTTTTATTGCTGATATGCCATTTTCCAAGCACGTAAAAGACAATTTTATACAAAAATGTATCTTAACAATTAAACTAAAAAATTTGGACAATTACCAAAATTTAAGCTTTCCGTCTGTCTGACATCTGTTAATAACACTATTCAAATAAAAACATGGGCAAACTTCATTCTGCTTTAAACGGGCCAATTTTATTATAATTGGGACATGAATGTTTTATTTCTATCACGGTTCTCTTAAAAATCTGCAAGTTTGAATTTCGATGTATTTTTAAAATTTTCTAGACGGCTCGAGATGAAAAACATTTTATTATTTTTTTAATATTTTATGTCAATTTAGAAGAACTAACAATAGTCCAACAAATTTATAGACGAGCACGTAGCCAATGCTAATTATGTTTAACAGTTGTTCCACAGGTCGTTGAGTCTAGCCTTTTAACACCGCGCCGGGTCTCCGCTTCAAGATACAATCTAAGCCACCCTGTTCACTGGGTATAACTTTTATCTGTTAAATAATATATAGAAAACATTTGGCATTTGTCTAATTTAGTAATTCAATTGGGTAAATATGTTTCTCGTATTCCTCTGAAATATAAACTAATCTTTTTTTGAAAGTTGATTAGTGTCTGGGCATATAAATATTTATACACATGGGCTTCCGTGTCCTTTTTTATATTACTACGTAATGTTGTGAAATATGATAGCATTAGGACGTACAACATTTAAAAAGGCAAAATAACAATTGAGATAATTTAATATAAACGTTTAATGATATAACTTTTTCTTTCTCATGAATAGATTAATCTTTACCCTTAAATATTTCGTTAAGTTTTATTCTTCACGCAAGTTTTTGTTTAAATTTTTTTTTTTTATATTTAAATACACAAGATGTCCATTGTGAAAACACCTTTATTAATTAAAATGGAGAGACACGTACTGCGAAACTGACTGTTCATAAATTAATTGAACGTGAAATCTCCATTTAAGTTGATCTTTGAATTTCATTAACTTCTTTCAGACACTGATTTAATTAAACAATAAATAACATTTGTTTCTTATTATTAATATAAAATCATCTTTTATGTTATTTACAAAAACATCATAAGAAATAAATTTTGATTGTAATAAATAAGACCTGAAAATTATTAGGAATCGGATGTAACAATTCTTGTTATGTATAGTAAAAATTTTATTCCATAGTTAGTATTATAGTTTTTGCTCGACTGACTGGATGGTAAGAGAGTTTCGCGAGTATAATGTATGTATCTAATAAGTCTTATGTATCCATGTCTATTTAACTGTAGCTTAAAGGAATTAACTGATTTTGAAGAAAGAAGATTATTTTAAATGTGATCACCAATATAACTACTTAACATTCCTCACGCCTGTATTCCCCGAAGGGGTAAGCAGAGGTGTAACTTGTGCACCTACATTTCGCCGTATGTATTCCCGACCCACGATGTGATAGGTGTCGAGCCTATCGGGCACAAATTCTAAACTTCGGTCTGATATCGAGATATAAAGAACCCAAATATCACCCTATTACGTTAGAAATTATGTTAGAAAAATCGATTTGACACGGTTCAGTTATATCGAGCGAATTCGAACTCTTTACTATTTGAAAACTATTCGATCGTCAAAATTCGAGATAAACACACAACAGCTTTCGCTAGTCATTTGACCATAAATTTCCACCAGCGATCCGAACCTCGTCGCTTTCATAAGCAATTTAAAATCGTATTTATGACATTTCTGATTATAATCTTTGACTTAAAACTCACAACTCACTAGCTGTGAATTCACTTAAAACTGAAGGGTCCACTTTCTTTATTAAAATTAACTTGCACCTGCTCAAATGGACCAGATTAAAGTAAACTACTGTACAATTTAAAAGATTATTTACAAATAAACAGAACTATAAATGTATTTTAACATATGTTAACTGTCACTTAAATGTGTCCACTTTCAATATTTTATGATAATGTTACGTATTGGCATAATTAACCACTGCATTGATTAATCGTATCACTTTCAAATCGATACTAGACTGATAAAATTCCCTCCGGTCCCTTTTTGTACCAAAAATCGCTTCATATTATATTAATTTTAATATATATTAGTTTACAAAAAAAAGTGTATTAAATTTACTGATAACGTAATTTTATGCTATGTATTATAATGATGTTTCAAAAACATTCAGCAACATTCATTCGGTATCGCAAAGTTTTTATGTACCCGCATGTGACAGGTAGTCAACCTCAAAATAAATTTTCCTGAAATATAAATTTCAACCTATATATTAATAAGTATTTTAAAGGTTTCGTTATTGTTGCGATAAATATTCACCTGAATATTTTGTCGGGACAAAATTTTCACTTATGATTTTCCTTTGTGGTCCTTGTTCTATCTTTCAGAAAACTTGAGATAGGTTGTTCTAATAGCAATGATATTATATGTAAAATATGGTATAATAATAACTTAAGGCTACAAGCTGGCCTCGTATCGTATCCTTACATTGTCAATTTGATTAAGC
>JAABKM020000010.1:3179722-3189980 GCA_016277805.2 Papilio aristodemus | reverse complement strand
ATTGAGTGCAAATTGTCAGGAGCAGGGGCTGGATGTCGGTGTCGGGTGCGGCGGGGCACGTGGAGCTGTGCTGTAAGAAGGTAGGCGACGGTCACCCGCTGCGCCTGTGGCGAGCCACCACCGACGTCGAGGCGCCGCCGCAGGAGGTCATGCAGAGGTAAAATTCATTATTCAATACCATTCGTACCTTCAGAGATAGACTTAGATGAGGAGAAGCTTCCAAATCCTCATAACTTAGCTTGATGATTGGGTTGATTAAGACATTCATGGAAGCAGATGTGAGCCTGCGCTTTTCTCTTTTCCCTCTGTCAATAAATAGACATGAATAGTGCACGCATAGTCCCCTCCGCATTGCTCCTTCCCTAAATATATTTAATTTAAATATAGCTGAACGTTTTAGTGTACATTGCTTGTTCCACTTATATAAAATAATAATCCCAGAATCCTCCGCGAGCGGCATATTTGGGATGACACGTTGGTCAAATGGCGAGTGGTTGAGAAGTTGGGATCCAATGCTGAGGTGTTCCAGTACATTACGGCTTCTAGCATCAATTTACCTCCGAGGGATTATTGCGTACTAAGGTGAGATTATTTCGATCGTCCTTCAATCTTATAAAGCCTAAATACTAAATATTGCTGATATGTATTGTTGGCTTTAAGGAGTCCTTTCTAGAAAGGCTAAACTTTATTTTGTTGTCTCGTAGAAGAGTATTTTGCTTTTTGTAATATCCCAGGAAGAAGGCGAAAAAGATTTTATTAAACCCCAAGTCATTGCCATAATAATTAGTTGGGGATTAAGCCTAAGGCTTTTATAGTCTTGTGTTTCATAGGAGTTGTCGCTTTTGCCTCCTTATACCATTAAAAAGCTGAATATAGTCTGTAGTAATATAGTGCTTTAATTTGTGATCAGGTCATGGCAGCAAGGCGGTGGCAGCGGTGGCGGCGGCTGGTGCGCGGTGGCCGAGACGTCGGTGGCGCACGCGGGCGCGGCGGCGGGGGCGGGGGCGGGGGCAGACGGCGCACGCGGTGTCGTGCTGGCATCGCGCTACCTCGCGCAGCCCGCCGGCAAGGGCCGTAGTCGACTAGTGCACCTCGCACGAGTTGATACTATGTAGGATTGTAGTTCCAAAAATCTTATTGTTACACATCTTGTCAATCAATTTGGTACAAAAACTTTTTTTAAATCTTGTCCTATGTATTTTTGTCTAACTTAGACTGGATCAAATTCCAGGGGCCGCACACCGGAGTGGTACAACAAATGCTACGGCCACATCTGCGCGCTGTACTTGGCAAGGATCAGGGCGTCGTTCAAGCACAACACAGAAGGTCCCGAGTCGAACGTATGATCCAAACATTCCACTTGAGCTGTGTTCACATCGAACACTGCTTAAGTACGACTTACAGAGACGTCGAAGTTAACTTTTTCAAGTAGGGATAACGATTTCTAATCATCAATGTTTGAACATCGCCAAAATAATTATCACTAGTAAAGAATATCACAAAATTTAAAGTAGTCTTTAGTTAATCGATTTCGTCTATTTGATTTTATTCGCAGTGATTGGTGCTGCAGAACATGTCCAAGACATCGAGAACTCGATGCTTGGTATATCTATTACAATATCGATATTAAAAATGATGTTATGAATCGATTTTCGATTGTCCCTAATCTTAAAATTAATATATAAAGTTTCGAAATCACTAGAGACGAGACCGAATTAATTATTTATATTTAATTGTAAATAAATTGATGCATTAATAACAAAGGCATAATTCGAAGGAAATAAATTGAATACTTATTATGTTTAAAAATTCACTACCTACCTCTGTAATTAAAGGTTAATAATATATCCTATTATTAAACCCCTAATGGGGGTCTACCAAAAAACCTGACTGCTTTTATTGTAAAGTTTGTACGTTAGGTTAGTTTATATTAAAAAAAATTATTATAGACCCTTTCACGGTGCACTGTGGATAATTAAAACTTTTAATAATAACATCACAATATATTATTAAATATGTGATATCGGTTTGACGTTTTGTCTTTATAAATAGATTAAAAACAAATGTAATCTCATTTTGGCGCGAACACGACTTACCACAGATGATAAATTTATCATTACATATCACTAGTCATATATAAAAGTAATTTTCAAGCACATAATAACCGTACCTGTCCTGTGTTCAGGAATATAAAAATAGTATTATATCTTAGAATATATCAGTAATGACATAATTAATGGTCACGTATGGCCTTGGTTGAAAATGGGTTAGGTAAATCCCAAAAGATGTGTGTTTTGGTAACTTTTTCCCAAAGTTTCGTAATGGATTACTGGATTAAGAAGTCAAGCCACCTTTGGTATTTTTTTTGGTGTAACATGTCTGGCAGAGTATGTATGATATATATTTATGATGTACGCAATAGTAAAATTAATTTTAAGATGGCACTTTGTGGGTCGTGAATTACAAATATTTGTAAAGGTCGTTGGTGTTGTAAGTTTTATTTTTTTTTTTGTAAAAAGTCTGATTTGTAAATATTTAGATCGTAATTTTCATTAATTAATTATTGTTCAATTTTCTTGTAGCTTTATTAACAATTTGTATGAAGTGTCCTTTAAAAAAATACTAATTAGTGAGCGAGTCGAAAACTTTTTAATTCATTCGCTAATTTAAACATCACAAAGTCTTAGAGCGGGCACTTCATGTAAATATTTTAATTCCACTTTGGAAAAATCAATTTTAAGCCAAATATCACAAAAATATTATTATATTGGTATAATTGTAAATAGAAAAAAAAAAAGATATTTTATGGAGAATTTGTAATCTCAAATTTATGTGTTGGTAGTTACCTGAGATATCACAAATATATGTAACTTTGGTGCAGTTTTACTAAATATTTATTACTATATTAGTTCATCAACTATCATATTTTGGGCCTAATAGATTTGGCTCTAGTTTTAACATAAAATATTTCTGGATACAGACTCTATAATTCAAATTACATTATCAAATATACAGTTTATTTACTATATAGAGATATATTGTGGACCCATGTAGACATTATGGTTCCCAAAAAGGGCAATTGCAATACTCAAAAGAATTCAATGCAGAAAATATAATAAAATATGTATATATATTAATGATGCGTTTCATTAACGCACATATTATTAATTAAAATATATTAGTGACAACGTACAAACATAATAGCCATTCCAAGAAATATCGTCTAAAATAATTATATAAAAAAATATAACTCAATGTTCAATGTATTGTACTAATAATTAAATCAGTATTTTGAAGTTTTGAATTCAAATAAATGTTTGTAATTCGAATGCACGTTATATTTAAATGTACTGGTATTTATGCGTAGATTTTAAAATGTTCACCGTTAATACTCCATTGTGTCTGTTATATCGTTTAAACTAAACTAATGAATGCATTGTGATTTTATTCTCTATGATATGGACCATTATAAGTAATGAAATCTTATGTGGTTTTTTATTTCATAATCATTTAAAAAACCAAAGAGTATTTAATCATTGCTTTCTGGTGTCGCACTGTGTACCCCTCGACCACATCACACGATACCGGCATCATTATCATCAAGTTTCATCACATTCTCGTCAATGGCCTTGGATTTAATTAATACATAGTTTTATTAAAATATAGATGGACAGCGTCGCTCCACAAAATACTTAAAGTGCACAAAACAGAATGTTACCTGTAAAATTTTATGCGAGAACATTTTCGATTAAAGTTAGAAGTCTTATAAAGTATTGTAAATATTGTAAAGATAGATAGAATTTAAACACGATATATTTTAAAAAATTATGTAATAATAATATAAATGCAATAAAATTCTTAATAATAAGAAAAAAATATTGAAATAGATTTCTTCGTTTTCCGACGTTACTTTTATAGTCTTTTATATTTCTTTTGTGGACTTTTAAAACTCGGCTTTCCGAAAAATGTAGATAAAATTACAAATAAAACAAGAATAGTAAAATAAATTTCATTATAAATGTCGGATTCTTGTGATTTCAACAAATTAACTCCAGCACGAATGGTGTGATTTACCCAGTGCAGTAATTCGTTTCTAGGCGACATTGTCCGATTGTGAAACACGCTTGAAAGTCTCTTTACGTTCCGATAGTATCTGTAAATACTACTGTAGTTACAACCAATCTAAAGATTAAGGGCCCTTCCAGATGATAAAGTAAAAGCTGTACCATTCGAAAACGCCCTAAAACTAAAACCAAAAAGTGCTAAAGTCATAAGTATAAATTGTACAACCTAATAAAGGCATGAAGCTGCATTTTCTCTAACGAGTGAAATGCCCTACGTCCTGTATTCTCTCTTACTTATCTGCTATTCCTTTTCTAGTTTACCCTATTTACTATAAAGCACCGCATACGTAATTCCTGTGATTATTTACATTGGTACTAGGAATACATTCGTTTGCCGCATTCTAAAGAAAAAGATACACCAAATGGCACCAAGTCAATACATAATTGAGGAAGTGGTTTTAATGATCACAAGAGTAATTTAAAAACAAAAAAAATATTTTTGTGATTTTATAAATCGACGAAGTCAGACTATTTCAATAAGGTGAAATATTATTCCATTAAAATTTTCTTTCTAATTAAATTAAGAAATAATCAAATAAAACAAAATTGCATTCTCGTACCTCGGAGTGTTAAACATCTCGACGATTGCACTTTTGATATCTTTGGCTATCGAATCGGAAACATTAACTTTTATTGAAATTCCTTTCGAGACGGAACTTTCAACATTGATGAATTGATCGCCGTATACAGGAATACTTATCGTCGGTACACCAAAGTGGATGGATTCAATTTTAGAAAGTATACCACCGTGTGTTATAAATAGTATGCAGTTTGGATGCGCTGAAACAAAAGTTACTTAATTTATTAAATAACTTCATAGATAATAAGATGTCATAATGAATTCATCTGGTTTTTTTGTTTTTAATTATGATTTTTGTGTAGATTGTGTTTCAAATCGTATATTCTACTATAGGTAGGCAGAAGTGCGACTAGTGCACTCACGTTCGCCATTTGTGTCGCCATATCGAGCACCAATCAAGTCTACATACAGGGTCATATCGTAGTACCTATCATCATTTTGGGATCCAAACCCAAGACTTAAGCAAAAAAAAATCTAATTTAATAAATAATAAAATAGAGTCACAACGTTATGACAATATCAAAATTACCACCTGTTTTAGATGTACACGGTGAACGCCTAGGCGTTATATAAAATAAAAATAAAAAAACGAACCTAAAATACTTTGCTGGGGAGCCCATTTCATAACGTGAACATTACTTGGCAAGCGAACAAAACTTAGCTCGAGCTTCCACAATACGGTCTGCTTCAGTGCACCAAACATATCAATTAAGTCATCGAGCTGCTCCTCCGGTATATCTTGACCACTCATATACGAGCCAAGGCTAAAGTATATAACGCCAAACTTGGCGTTATCCATAATTGTTTTTATTTTCTACGGAGCAAAAGAATGTTTAAAAAATAGCTTGAATAAAATTTATATTTTTATGGATATTTAGAAGAAAAAAAAATAGTTAAACTTTTAATTATAATATTTGGTGCAGGTATATGAAATTTAACAGGATTCAAGGATTTAAAGATATACTAATGCATTATAAATGTTACAATAACTTTCGTTAGGTATCAGGACATTCGAAATTGAAATTTATCATGTAGTTTATGATGCCGTAATAACTAAAGAAAATTTCATTAAAGTTGTTAGAGATAAAGTTGCTATCGAGGCGATTTGAACATAATATAAAAAAAATATTAGTCTCTAAGTCCTAGACCAGTGATGGGCGAACTACGGCCCGCGGGCCACATCCGGCCCGCGAGGGGTTCTAATCCAGCCCGCGGAGCATTTTAAAAATTATATAATTAACGTTTTAACTATATTGTTATCTCTAATTATACCGTATTTTTGTTGTTGTGCGGCCCGTCAATCAAATTATAATTTTTAATGTGGCCCGCCAACAATATATGTTAAAATTGGCCCGCCACGCAAAAAGTTCGCCCACCACTGTCCTAGACTGTTGAATAAT
Organism: Papilio aristodemus; assembly: GCA_016277805.2. Taxonomy (NCBI): domain Eukaryota; kingdom Metazoa; phylum Arthropoda; class Insecta; order Lepidoptera; family Papilionidae; genus Papilio; species Papilio aristodemus. The sequence goes on along the minus strand of JAABKM020000010.1, from coordinate 3,183,876 downwards.
GCTGTCATTGTCTGAATTTTCGATAAATCGTTTTCGTTAGAGCGTTACAAAAGATAACATTACCTTAGGTAATGGTTTTATATCTTCATCAATATGGTATCCAGCGATCGGTATAAATTTATCCGTCCATACGTTTTCCTTGCCAAGTTCTTGATGTGAATTGATCAATACTAAAGAAGCAATGGACATCATGTCGTTATAGGAACGGAAAGGTTTTCCTCTCAAAGCCATAAGAGGTTCAAATACTTTTTTGAACGATCCTTTCTCGTACCTAAAATTTAAAAAAAAATGTCAAACTATGGAAATGGTTCTGATAGGACTGTCCTATTTCGAAAGTTATTCCCGATTGATATAATAAAACACGTAAAAGTTAAGTTTCCAATATTGGTTGCCATAGAAACGTTTATAAATATTTTAATGTGAGTTCATAGTACAAAGTTATATGCCTTGATTTTGATTACCTAAATTTCGAGTTGCAAAAGTGCATTATCTTTTCTAAGTTAAAAAAACATCCTAAATTATAAATTAATTATATAAAATTTAATAACAATTGTAATTCTTACATATCTTTAACTAAACGAGTCGAGGCTCTGTTCTTGTCGATGGTCCGTAACAGCATCCAATGTGGCTCCGTTGAGAAAAACCAAATGAATGGACAGTCGTACAGTGCTGCCAATCTGTAATCAAAATGAATTTCATAAAGGAAACATACATACACAGTACCAAACAGTAACTACTGATTGTGTACATTTTCTTTCAATACACTATTCAAGAATTTCAAAATACATATGTAACTTGCTTATTTTTTTAAATAGTAATAATATGTTATTAACGTATTTAACCATATTCTGTACACTAAACACCTTTAGAGCCTTAATTTCGATAATATTCAATTTAATGGTGAAGTATGGGTGTACTAGTTGCACTTCTGCCTAGCCATTCGGGGAACACAAGCGTTGGGTATGTTTTTTTTTAATAATCTTGGAAATATTTAAAAAAAATAAAAAATCCTTACCCCGTATACATATCGTTAAACAACCATTCTGATATAACTAAATCAAATCTTTGTGTCGTATCCGTCAAGAGGTTATTTGTATCTTTGTGTTGTAAAACTTTGGTAAACAACTTCGTCACCAAGTGCGCAAGACGCTTGTCGTTTTCCATTCCTTTCGGGGAATTATGTACACTTTTGAGGTGCATCGTATTGCCTGTAAAAAAATTGCCTTCAAAGCCATTTGTATAAATAATGCATTTGTGAAAACTAAATCGCCGTTTTTGTTTATTTTTACTACATAATACACAAAAAACAACACGAACTGTTTTCAAAATATTAAGATAAATTGTACAGATTACTTTTCATTGAACCAGCTAGCAATTAGAAATATTTTAAATAAATTACTTACCCACTTTTGTGTCCGAACTTATATTGATTTGACGGAGATTAGGATGAAGTTTCTTTCGTGGAGTCACCGTAATATGGGTTACCTTTGAATTCACGTAATTTTTAACATTAGTTCCCGGAACTAAGAAATAATAAAGTGCCAGCTACCATGCTTACAGCTTAAGTATTAATGGATGAAACTAATAAAGCGGAAAAGAATTTTGAAGGCTTTTATTTTTTCTTACGCAACTTCTAAAGTCTGTCAAATGTCAGCTAATATTCCAATTCATCTGAATTATAATTGAACGCATCCTTAAAAGAAGTCATTTACAACATACATAAATTAATAAAAATACCTCATATCCAGCTCCCAAGAGTATATTTACTAAAGCGTTATTTAAGATGCTATGACTCCTGATTGCTATAGGCGAAACTACTAAAATCTTTTCTGTTGTACATAGATGTACCATCACTGACAAAATAAACACGATCAATAACTTCATCACTGTAAAGATGTTGCAATGTCTATTGAATACTTATACTGCAATAAAATTAGTAATATCGTAAACGAATTGGTTAAAAGATATAAGAAAAAAGACGTTGTCTAACGCAGAAGTGAAGAATAAAATATCTCAAAACAGAAGAATAGACGTACGAACGAAGAAGACATTTACTTACAGACAGTTCCAATTAAATTGTTTTTTTCTTTTAACTAAAGAAAGAGGTTGTCAATAAGCACTGGCTGTTAAAAATCCGTACGATACATTCATTAAAACATAATATAGAAAAATATATAGAAACGATGGCTACCTTAATATAGGATGAATAGCAACTATTTATAACTTTTATCAATTTTATAAAAGTTTACTTCGTTTAGCAAACAATGTTGCCATGGTAGTATCTTTTATTTTTCAAAAATGATTAGATTTTAATTAAAAAAAAAACTTTGTGAATGGAAACGAGACTAGAATAGACTAGGTACACTTTTGTATAATCACTGCTGTATTATTTCCTGGATTGAAATTTGCTTATATATCACGAATGGGGACTAAAAACGTAGGGCGCTCTCTATCCAGATGAACCGATGATTCTAGCTCAATCCATATAACGAATATAAAAACAATTAAAAAAAAAAACAAAATAATTCAATGTAAAATAATAATAATAATATATTCAATAATAACAAAGAAACAAAAGCGATTATAAAAAAATGTAACTACCTTTTACGGCATTTTTTATTCAAAAACGAATACTGTTGCCGCTTTCGGATAAACTTCAAAATAGTTACAAAAAATGTCACAGTACAAAATAAATATAAACTTTTGCACACGTATACGTGCAATATAGACGTTTTAGTTCTTCGAGGGACTCCTCTACGAATGGCGTAATCTATCCAGTGCAATATTTCAACCCCAGGTGATACCGTCCGATTGAAATATTTTGAAGACAGTTCTTTTGCTTTTTGACGGTAGCTAAAAAAACATACTTATGATAAAGATATTATTTTAACACTACGTGATTTTGTTTTGATCTCTGATTCGCTAATATTTTAGTTAGAGATAATCAAAAAGATTGTGTTGGGCGCTTCTTATAAGATTATATTCTGTCATATTTGGAATCGAATTTGAAAAAGTTTAATAAGTATCTCATAAGTTTTTTTTTGTGTTTGTTTCAGTACATACAGTGGGATTAAATTTATTAATAACTTGTAGTTTTAATACATACAAGCTTGCTTGATAAGCTTTGAAGCAGACTTAAAAAAATATATACATTTAGATTTTTGTAGGCGGCTTTTGAATATTTGTTTGTCACTTACAAACTAAATTTACAAAATTTATTTAATACCTAGAGCTTCTAAGTATTTTGTTAATCGCTTCTCTTATGTCTTTTGTCATTGTTGGAGATAAATCCACCTTCGTCGCATATCCATCTTTAACAGCTCTATCAACATTAGAAAATTGATCAGCAAATATTGGTATTCCAATTATTGGAACTCCAAAGTATATTGCTTCAGTCACAGACAGTATGCCACCCTGAGTTATGAAAAGGATGCAGTTTGGATGCGCTAAAACATACATAATTAAAGTTAGGTTACCATCAAACCATACGTCAACTAGAAAAGTTTTTTTTTATATGTATGACTTTACGATGGCATGGAAAATGTTATGATCTTTTGAGATAATAATTTGCTCGAGTCCATGTCCTTTCTTACGTTTGTCGGAAATCTAAAATAAATAATATCGATGGGTATGAAGTACTTACTACGCTTTTACATTTCGTGTGTCAGTTTTAGTATTTTTTTTTGTTAGTTTTAGTTTAGCTTGATTGAAATCATGTGTTTTATATTTGTAGGAAAACTTACCTAAAATACTTTGCTGCGGTGCCCATTTCATAATGTGAACGTTGTTTGGTAAGTTCGGATAATTCGATTCAAGTTTCCAAATCACAGTCTGTTTTAATTTACTCGACATATTGAGAAATTCGCGTTTAAATTCGTCTGGCAAGTTTTTGCTTTTCAAATGTGATCCTAAGCTGAAATATATTACTCCATATTTTGCATTGTCCATTATGCTTTTTAAATCCTAGGAGAAATCAAAATTGGTGTTTATTTGTTAATGTTAGTTCATTATTATTACTATTACTAAACTAGTACGGTACCTGAGCGACCAAGCTTCGCTCTATGTTGTTTTTTACATGTATCGAAATAGATATTAATTAATTGCATAAAGTCATCTATGACGATATTTAAATTAATTATATATCCACCGAATAG
>JAABKM020000010.1:3133958-3144530 GCA_016277805.2 Papilio aristodemus | reverse complement strand
ATATAGTTATATACATTTTGCTTGTTTGATGAATGTCACATGCCGAAATGCTACGTGATGCGTAGTGACGTTATAAAGCAGTTAGTTTACAACATTTTTAGACATAACATATATAAATATGTGTACATATACACGTGTACGTAAAAATTCACATTCTCATGGTGGTAGACATTGCTCTTTTGTCTACATAAATGACAAATGACTTAAGTCATAAATAAGTAACCATATGAAGTCACATGGATATAATGTTTTGTGAATAAGATGAAAATCGCATTACCGTATCGCGGGCGCCGGCACACCTAGAATGTTCACAAGCGGCGAAACACGCTAAAAGTAATTAAACAGTCGGAACACGTCACAACTTTTCAACGAGCATAGCAGCTTCTTATAGCTGAATAATTTATTGAGAAATACACAGTTCATTTAAAATATTTTGTGTGGTGTATATTTCTCATTTTATTCATTAAAAAAACACCTCACGCTTCTGTTGTGTGTGATATTTTCAAATAAAAAAAACCAATATTACTTTTGTCTGACGCGGGGTTTGAATCTTAGACCTTACTGCACCACTTACTCATTTACAGATCTTATTTAGATACTGGTTTTATTTTAAAATTTAGACATATTTTAAATCGATTTCGCACGATTACTTATCAAATCGATGTTTAAAAGCGTGATTTAAAAGAATCTATTAATCCAAGAAACAACTGACAAAATTTTTTCGCGTTCCGAATTTTTAGTTAATTGTCATTGACACTAGTGTATTCGATTTCAGGTTTTAATAATTTTCAGATTAAGTCGATTACGCACCAAGATAGAAGTTAAATGAATCAAAGAATAATTATTGTTATTGTTATAATAGTGTTCTTTTTCCTTTTACTTTGTCTTAGTTAGTTTGCTTTCTATTGAATATTACAAGTGCGTCTAATTTAGTCTATTTTGAATTGTATAATAGATAATATGTCGTCGATTATAATTATTTTGTTATGTTGTACATCTAGAATTTATTATTAGGTTATTATACTAGCAAAATACTACTGTAATCATGTCTTATAATAAATAATTGTTGATGTCTCTTTACACCTCGAGAGGTGGAACGCGATCGCGAAATAAGGCCACTCACCCTGAACTGATGAACGACCTCCGATAAGTCTAAAACTTGTCGGTACAAACACCAAAAAACGTGAGTTAAGCCATTTATATATTTAATAAATAATGTTTCACTAAAGTTAAATAAAATGCTGTCATGTAGAGTTTTAAGAGACTAAGGCAATAAATAAGGAACACATCATTAAAAAGGTTTAATTATTTCTCATTATAATCTCACAGAGTTTTGTGAGGATCTTTTTCGTTTAGACCAGCTAGAGTTGGCAACTATTTAATTTAGCTAAATATTTTACTTTGTAGTGTGATCCTTAATATTTTAAAATTCATGGCACGCTCAGCGCCTTTATTTTTGTTGGAAATTACCGGAATCTCAAAGGTTTTCTCGTAACCCAGTTTCAGAGTGAAGGAGCTTGCTGAATAAAAAGCTGTAATTTAAATATTTTAGGTTCAAATTTTTTTACTTTTAGATATTATATAATAATTAATAAGTGTTAAATATTGGATTTTAGATTGAATATAGAAGCTGGGTAATATAACTGTATATTTCTCAAATTTCCAATGAAATTGTGAAAGCGTTCTCCTTTCTTAAAGGCCTGGCTATGGGCGTCGGGGATTACTTAACTCCAGGCAAGCCGTTGTTCGTTTGCATCTTATGATGTAAAAAATTGTCACGAATCATAATTTTCCTATGAAATTGAATAAAAATCCTAACAAAATGCATCAGGTGGCAGTGGATGCAACGCAGTGCGGTAACTTTTCATTTTGTTTAAAATACTTAATCATAATAAAACTCGGGCACCGTGGGCGGTAAGGAAGATGAATGCTGCTATTATGAATATTATGAATAACTTTCCTGTTACACTACACTACAGAAGCGCAAAAGAGCATATATATTAACAGATTGCCTAAAGCATTATTAACTTGGAATTAAACATTTTCATATCAGTTTGATGGGTAAACATCTGAATTTGATGAAAGACTGAATTTGACGGTTTAATATATATATTTTTTAATGTATGAATTTTGATTGGAAAATGTTAAAATTGACATAAAGAAGTCGAATTCGAAGTCAAAATCCTATAAATGTTTATAGTATCATGTACATATGTGTTTATAGATAAACGATAAATATAAAACTACTATAACTAATGTCGATAACAGTTTTAAATAGTCTAAAACAGTGGTCGGGGAACCGGGGTAAATTACCCCAAATTGGGTAACAATGAAATAACTGGGGATAGAAATGAAACTTTTGTAAGTAAAAAAGTATATATTTTTAATTTGTTATTTTATAAACCGCAAGTCTGAATCTCTGTTTTTCTTAAGAGATGTATTATCAACTTAGATAAAAAGTATTTGATAGCAATTTATGATAAAATATCTTTTGACATAATACTGACGTCAAATTATATTATACGTTTTACACCAATCATAAATTATGATGATTCTCTTAAATTTATTTTGCGTGAACCAAAGATAGCACCGTAAATTATTTAAAGCATGACAAAGTTTAATCGTTGTTAAGAACTATACGCAAAATATAGTAAATAACCATCTTCGAGGTGACGCTTAGATGTAAAACTTAAACTTCAATAAAACTTTCCACTATGTGGCTACGAAAATTGCTAAAGCTCTCAGAATACACCTTTTGAAACCGCTGTCAAATAAAGCTGCCACGTGAGCTCCGAGACTTAATAATTCTGTGCGTTTAAATTTATTTTGATAGCAATTGAAATGGTTTAGAATAAACTTTAAAAGAAATAAAACACGGTTTAAAATATTTACTTGGTAAAACTATTACTAACTTGAAAGATAAGTAAAAAGAAAAAATATTATAGATTTTTTTTATTTCCAATGTTGTTATTTTATTCCTTATTAGGTTTAAAGTAACTACACGTAATTGTATTTATACCCCAATGAGATTGTATATTTTAATAGTAACAATTATTGTAAAACAAAATTACATTAATTTGTGTACTGTGTCTGTGCATATTTTATCGAAAGATATCCAGAAATTAGTGTATCGTTACAGGCTTCTATAGACACTTAAGATATTAAGTTAGGAGTATTATACTGCGTGTTTATTAAACGTCACGCTGATAATGATGGCGATGAAAAAAATATGTATAAAAAATAATGTCCAGTTTATACATTTTTAAAATTATATATTTCATGTTCCTGCAATACGGCAACATTCAAATTTAAAATATGAAAATTGTTCAGGCTGTGTACAAAAATTTCGCCAGCGATTTTTATCCATGCGTTTAATTGTTTTTTATAAATGGTGGATCTGAAATTACACTAGTTTGCATTTTATGTGATTATTAGATTTTTCTTTTGACTCCGAACGCTTTTGTTTAAATTGTCGGATTACTTCGTAAAAAAAAAATATTTTTGTTGAATTAATAGTATTAAAAAGTCTATTGTCATACTCATTGACAAAACTTTGTAAACTATTATAATATTACCATCAAATAATTTGATAAATCAAGTGTTCTTGGTAGACACCAATTGTCAATGAGATCCGTTAAGATATTCTTAAGTTTCAATGGAATAGATATAGGAAAATTGAAATAATAGAATTGATGCCAATAAGTCATAAAATGAATGTTTAACATATTTTTAACAAAGTTTTACTAAAAAATTAGATGTACAGACATACTACTCATTTAAATACGAATATAAATGGTATAGATGACCATGAATGGATGTACTGAAATGTTTTTGTTTCACTGAACACATTCATCCTATATCAAACCATACTTTTCTCCTACAACGTTATTTCCAATTTTATAATATCTTGTCTTGCTCTTTATGAAACATATTTTTCATTGCTATCTTTTCTTTCAATCAAAACTTGATTTAGACTCAAATAGAAAGTCTAAAAGATATATGATTTGGCAATATCGTAATCTAATATATGTACGTGTATCAAATTACAAAAATGGTCACGTCCACCAACGGTTCGTGACAATAATGTACTTACGTGTGCCACAGCCACTGTAACCTCATAAATGTACTCTACATTATGCCCTGGCCTAGTTAAATATTTTTGAAACAAATAATCCAGTGTGTATTAGTGATATTTATTCTATCGTATTTTTCTTTTTCTTCTTTTATTTTAAATATTTTTTGTCTATATTATTATGTTCAGTGTTGTTATGATGTAGCATAATTTAAAGTGAATGTTTAACGAATTAATGGTTACAATTTTAATTGAGGTTTGAAACGTCTCTTAATAAATTTTTCTTCGAATCCGTGTTAATAAGTCTTGTATCCTTTACGAAGGTAGTAAAATAAAATTTATTACATGTGAGTTTAGCGAGCATAAATCCGGGTTAATAGCTTAATTAAGCTAGCATTCAACTGAAAATTTTGAATATGGTGAAATAGTGAAATTGAAAAGCATTTTTATTATATTAATCGTATTTCTTTAAATGGGTAACATTTTACGTTAGTTAAATAAATAGTTTATCATAATAAGGACCTGTTATGAGGAAAAAATAATGGCTTTTGACAGGCAGAGTTTTAGATAAGATTGAGGATAGATAGGTCAGAAATAGTAGGCTTAAGAAAAGACGGAATTCGTAAAGGTGACATGAATAACACTAATGAAAAGACAAACGATAGATTAATCTGAAAGACGAGATCATAAATTGGAAACAGAGCAAGGAAACGGTGAAAACATGTTTATAAAAAGTTCGTTAAGCCTTGGTAGAAAGTTATATTTCTCTCCTTCACATGCTTTCAGGAGTTTGATTGATAAGTGGTAATGCTAGTTTTATAGAAATAAAGACAAATTTAATATTACATCAGTAACGAAAAATTAATTCAACAAATATAGATATTGAAGATAATGAAAAAGCAATAAGAATATTCTATTCTATAGGCAGACTATTCTATAGGCAGACGCATTGTACTTTGTACAGGCAATTGAATTATGTTTTAAATTATTGATAATCAACGAGCGTACATATAACTTTTCTTATATAATCTTATTCTCAATACTTCGATCTGTCATATCACTATAATAAAGGCATCAATGCAGTACTAGTCCCCATTTTAATATATAGGAGTAAGAGCTGGGTTAAACATCTTATAATTAGGTAAGTTCTGCTTCTGTAGGTCCACTACTTGCATCTCTGCCTACCCCTTCGGGGAATATAGGGTGTGAGATTTTATTTTTTTTATTAAGAGTATAGAGAGCGGTATCATTAAATAAATCTATTAAATAGAAAGCACAGCATTGTGTACATCCTAAAACTATCACCATGGAGTCCAAAATGTTGAAGGAGCAATGTTGCTCTAGTAGGATTCTAAATACTTAGATCACCAATATTTCGGACGTAGCGATAATACCAGAACCCCTTTCATGGAGCATTTCCACATTAAGAAGTAAGTGACCTTTGACTTATAGAGAACACTTTGGCAACGTGTTACTGTAGCGAAAATATGTTATGTAAAATATATTTAAATTGCCGTATTTTTTCCGTCCTATTATTTAGGTGGACTTCTGCCTACCCTTTCGGGGAGTAAAGATGTTTGGTAACACTTATCCTTCTATCGACAGGTACTTTATCATAAATAGTAATATTATAAATATTTAGACTTTAGAACCTTTTAAACTTGTAGAATCATTTAGACCTCCAATGTAAATTAGAAAGTGTATTAAGCCTTTATTATGAGCATGGACAAGTAAAATTTCTTATTTATAACAGTCGCAATATTGTACCGTCATTTCAAATCGGTTCATCAATTCGAGTCTGAGTTAAATGAAAGTGCCTTCAGTCTGAAACTGAATATTTGCTTAAATTTATAAACAGGCCACGTTCACAAACGAAACAGTTTATTTAATTCTTCGTCTTTCGTCTTCTGTTTTTCTTACGTTTCAATATCGTTTAAATTCGTTAACTCAAACAGAACTGGTACCTGTATTTATTTGTAACATTTTTTGACACATTTCGTACTCATCGTCTGAAATCTAAAATTGTGTACCCGAGCATCTACTGTATAATTAATATATTTTAAAAATAATAGCCACTTAAAAGTAAAAACACTTTTTTAATAAATCTAAGCCTTTTTATACTAACGAATGCTGATTTTTTTGTCTCCAATTTCTTTGAAAGTTTTTAAACATACCTCACGCCTGTATTCGCCTACCGTAAATGCATCAACCTAACTTTAATGTTATCTAATGAATAATAATATCAGAACGTCCAAACCTTAATTCCAGCGTCGCCATCATCAGCGCAGGCGTCGTGTTGCCGATTTGCAGGTCGACCACTGCTTCCTTCGCTTCACTGCGAAGTAATCTTCTTAAGCGCCATACATTTTCACTATCACTAAACTTGAGTGGACTCGTTGTATGCGTTTTTGAACTATAGCTATTAGACGTAATCGCCATTGAACTCCGGGAGACCACGTGGCGTCACTAGACGGCTCAAGAGCCTGTCCTCTCGCAGTGAACATGTTTGACTCATCATGTTCTTCAGGACGTATGCCAGGCTCGAAGGGACCAAACTTTTGTAGAGAATTGCAGCGAAGGAATTAAAAATAAAATAAAACTGCAAAGTATTGTGCGCACTCGTGACGTTGTGACGGGTACCTCCCAAAAGTCTCATTTATTTTATAAATTTACAAACAGTTTATCAATTTACCCACATAATATGTGATATTTGTATAGATAATAAAATTACTTACTTAATATAACAAATAATATAAAACTTGGCAACAAATTCCATCGTCTACAAATAGTGTTATTTATTTCGTTTTAAAAAGAAAGAAAGACTTCGTATAGTTAGCAACATGTAGAAAATGTCTTTATAAAAAGTAACTGGCGGCCAGTTTACGAAAAAAGAACAAACGGATTCAGTTGTTTTTAACAGTTGTACAAAATGACAGGTTTGCTGCGAATTGTTGAAATAAAATAGTAAAGATTTAAATGTTCAGTTTCAAATAATTGTATGTGTGAAATAAGCTTTTAAGAAATACTTTTTATTTGCAAAGAAAACATAATGTCGATAATAATATCAAGATGTGATTTAGTAATTTCAAACTCCTTATTTAATTCGGTCCAGAACTATATTGCTAGAATATTTTGATCACAAGATAAAAATTTTCGTAATAATATTTCATTGTCATCGTTAGTGTTCATCGTATTACGTCATTTGTAAAGATAACGGAATCTTTTCGCTAAAGCATCTCAGATTGAAACTGATTTTCTTTAACACAATGTTAATCGTGGTTCTCTAGTCAAAACTTAAATTTACAGAAACCATTTTAATGTTATTTATAATAAATTACAATACTCAATACAACAAACTTTAGTACAGCCAGTTCTTTGCCAGTAGAGCCGAACCAGAAAGATGGTGGCCATACTATCAAGATACAGGAAGTTATCATAAATTCTCAACAGGTTTTTAAAATGACAAACAAAAAGTTAACATACCTCACGCCTATGGTCTCTGAAGGGGTTGGTTTAATTTTTTTTTCCATCTCATGATATCATGATGTGACAGGGGGCGAGTCTATTGCCATATCGGGCACAAATCCCAAACTTCGAGTTTATATCCAGGTGAAAAATTTCAATATCACTCTTTGCCCGACCGGATTCGAACCCGATACCTCCGCGTTGCAGTCATATTATAACATAACGCGACTGAGCCACCGAGGTAGTGAAAATTAAAATATTAATAATCTTATAGTCCTACATTGCTCAAGGATCCCTAAAGAATTTACGATGAGTTCTCATAATTTTTGTTTAATTAGTAAACTAACGTAAGTTCTCAAATAAATTATATCTCTTGATTACATTATAATAGAGAAAGATAATTTTAATGATACAAAATTTTCTCAGCTTCCTATAATAATTTTAAATAAATAGGAGGGGGAAGAGGATTATGACATAGGATGGGATCAATAGGAATTATCCTTTCTATTGATCCCTTCCTATGTTCTTTAAAGGTAGGCAACGCATCTGCTACACATTCAGATGTTGCATCTTGCAATTGTCGAGGCGTTGATTTTTTTATGTAATTTCCTTTTCAATTTTCAGGTCGAGGCTTATGGCAATTACCAGAACATTAATTATTTAATTATAATTAAATAATTTAACATAAAATTCAAATAATGTAGATAATTGTAGCAATCCTGAATCTATTATAAATTAAATCACTCAAAAGTGTCCGCCGCAAAGTTTCCAAAATTTCTTGTTATTTTCATGCGATTATTTTTAGAACCACACATTTAAAACTATTAATTCTTTAACATTTTTAATTTTATTTTTTATCCAATGGTACTTTAAGTCGGAAGTAGTTTATAAATATGGTAACCATAAAAATATTTTTACCGTCTAAATGGTTATTCTACTATTTCATGCTATTGTGTAATATTTTTGTAGTCTATTTGGAGATCGTAATTTATGTAACGGACTAATGCAATTAACGAATTAAATTATCTCCTTATCTTAGTTGTGGAAAATGACAATTTCATAATAAACCTTATCGTATTACTTAAACTCAAGCTAATATTAGTTCAGTGGCGTTTAGAAAAGATACTTTGGAAGAAAAGTCAGTCATTGTTCACACGTGAGCTAAGAAGTGTACTTCCCAGTACATTTAATGGGAACATTAAACGTATTTTATTTAGAACAATACAGTGTTACATTTTCGTATATTAATTTAACGAAATGGTTTCTTCGGTGAAAATGGGTGATGAAAATAAAAATGAATCTAAAGGTACTTTTTAAGACAAATAAATACATGAAATAAATAGTTAAAAGTTTTGATTAAAAAAGAAAACATTTAATTGTTTGTTCTGGATACACTAAAAGACCGATATCAAGTTCTTTCATCGATTATCTGTTTTTTTTTTTCAATTTTTTTTTTATAAATTATCTGTTAATTTTCTAATTTTAAAATTAAATTATAGATCAAACAAAAGATCCTATGGCAATATTAGAAGATGGATTGATTCTATGCAAATTCGGATGTTTCCATATTAGATTATTGTTTACATCGATGGCCGCAGTTTTCGCTTCAACAATGGTTACTACAACATCTTCGTATATTTTGCCAATGGCAGAATGTGACTTGAATATGAGTATTATGCATAAGGGTTTACTTAATGCTATGCCTTTTTTTGGTAAGTAAAATAATTTCATGAAAAATATTAAATTTTCAGTAGCAAACTAATAAATTAAAAAATACTTACCTTACAAAAAATATCGAAAACAGAAGACAGGCGTGTAATAGAATTTTACTGCGTTTCTTTTCATAAATCCAAATTCTGGTTCTCCTCCCCTTCCCATCCTTTTCTAAGGAAATAGCTGTTAAAGTACCCTTTTATTTACAATTATCGACTGTGTTCCGCTTAATGCATGAGCTTACGGTATCTTCAGTTACTTCGCAAGCAACTAAACAAACGTCTTTGAAGTCTCGCTGTACACTTCAAAGATGTTAGTTTCCCCCCGAGAACCAGAGCGCTGTAAAATCAAAATAAACGTCATGCAGTCTTTCTTCATTTCCCACCAGAATATGATAATGTCTTAATTATTTCAGAGTTAAATCGTTTAATTAATTTTTAGGCCAAGTGGGAGCGACGTTTTTTACTGGTTTCTTAGTAGATGCCTTCGGAAGGAGAATATTTCTTGTGGGAGGCAACATGGCGATTTTTGTATGTACTATAATAGAGGCGTCAAGTCAAAACTATTGGATGTTAATTGTGATAAAATTCTTACAAGGAATTGCGTGAGTATTACCTTAATATGTACTTTTATTTACCATAATAAGTACGTTAAAAAACAAAGTCACTTATTTTTGCCGAAAAAGGTATTGACGTTAGATATTGCTTTTTTTATTTTATCTTTGTCATAACAAGTCAACATAATATTCGCCTTTCATTTTCTTGCTCTAATAATTTTACGAATAAATCTGTCTCTGACATGGACTTATGTCGTCCCATACTTCTCTTATAAGATTATTTATTCATCTATGCGTTTATTATAAAAATGGTAAAATTATTTCGTAGATTTCTAGAATAATTGTCTCGTCGGCGCAGTGGTATCACTCCCGGGTTCGATTCCCGGGTTGGGAAATATGATGTTAGGTTTTTTCATCTTGATATCAGCCCGGAGTTTGGAATTTGTGCCCGAATTGGCGATAGGCTCGTCCCTATAACATTATGGGACGAAATAATATATGGCAAAATATGGATGCACTAGTTGCACCTCTGCCTACAATGGGAATACAGGCGTGAAATATGTTTTTTTATTCCTAGAATATCTCAGTGTAACAAATCGCTGAAATGTTGCGTTCATTACGGAGTTAAAGTAAATGTTGACTCTCGAGTCGTATATCAATGTTGTGCAAATAAATTATATAGATAACGGTATAAAACAACGTCTTGAAACTTGTTGACTGAATTTATTTTACGGTGAAAGAATTATGGAATGACAACTTTTACATT
>JAABKM020000010.1:3022903-3033596 GCA_016277805.2 Papilio aristodemus | reverse complement strand
AGCATTATTCCGGGCAACTAAATAATAAATTATTTCAATATAATTTTTAATCAATAGGCCATATCGAGTTGAAAACATGATCACTCATATAAATGTATAGTAGGGTATAGGAATAATTCATAACTTATCCGTGTCAAATTGTAATTTGAATGTTTTACAGGAATCTAATGCCAAATTTCTTGCCAGAAATAAAACAAAGATAGCTTATATTGTCCAACAATTTCAATCATCTAATTACGCTGATGATGATGATGATCATTTGATGATTGATTGGATTGATGATTATTGTAGAATCAGATGATTTATTTGGCTACCATTGTCAAATTAGACACTGAAATAGCTGCAAATTTAGCATAGCACGGTATGCACCTATTCGAATCTTATGAAAAAAATTAATGGTCAATTATTGTTCATTACATAAGGATAAATGAGCCTCTAACTTGTATTGAAAATTAATAAATATTACTATTATTATTTTATAATTTGTATATGTTACGTACATAAATAAAATTGTATAGTCTTTGATAACAAAGACCACACAACGTTTTATTAGTGATCTAATGTAAACGTCAAAAAATTTAATACATACCCAATATAAAGGCGATTATAACGTAGCAAATTTTATAACACTTAAAATCCATCTTATTGTTGAAAAAGTTATTATGTATAGCTCAAATATAGCATTATTTTAAATAAACCACAAGCACGAACGACTCCGTGACTTTAAATGCCAAGATGGAACTTTATAATTGTTTGCACTCTGTAATGATTGTAACACACAATTTGCTATAAGATATAAATGTATTTTATTTATGTATACGCATGAGAGGTAATACATTATACAGCAACAGATATGAGACAAGAAGTCATAAATTGAATATGATTGTGCAAATAGCAGTGTTATTTATGTTTATAGAAAATACGTCTAAATAATTATTATCTTAAACTTATTACAGTAAAAAAATAAATTTCACTCCGCTTTGACGCTGTGCTCATTAGCGAATTTACAAAGTAAGAATATGTTGTGATGATCGCAGTAACTTGTGTAAGCTCAAACTTTGACTGGAGCTTCAAAATTGTCGCAAAAAGAAAAACCTTAGAAACCTAATATTTATCAAGAGCGGAGAAAAAGCTGGAAAATCTACAAAAGTTGCCAGATAAATACTGACAAATAGCTGTATACAGTATACCAATAAAATAATAATCATATTAAATAAAATAAATGAAGCTAGTTAATTGTATGCTAAGAATTTATTAGCTTTTAATATCTAGACTTTACATTACAAGTTTTATCATTCCTGATAACCCTGCTTGAACCGGTTGAGTCAGACAGTACGAAGGTTAATTGAGGATTCAAACTGTCTGTCAGAAGAATTATAGTTAACAACATTTAAATGAATGGCAATAATTTCATATTATTGACGTTTTTTTTTATATACGAAGAGGTGGTTAATAATTTCATTGAAATCGCCGAAACAGGTTTTAATATTCGTTATTAAGTTATTGATAGGTCCTTTTAACAAATATTGGCGACTTATTTGTTGTTTTAACTGACGTAGAAATCTGGACATGAAGAAAATATTTATTTACCATCTCTGTTATTATTAATTTTGTGTTGATTATTGCTGCCAAAATTCTATTCCTATTTAGTTGTTATATTGAACTATACCTCATGACTGTGATTGCTCCGAAGGGGTAGGCAGAGTTGTAACTCACGCACTCACTACTTGCTTTGTTACTTGCACGTATATTTTTTCCGTCCCATGAAGCTAGTCTATATCGGTCACAAATTCCAAAGTCCCGGCTGATGTTGAGTAAAAAAAATCATTATACTTTACCTGGGATTCGAACCCGAGGTCTCAACAACGCCATATCGTGATACAACTGCGCCACCGAGTAACGTGGTACCTATTACAAGTATTAATATTCATACAAATCTGCTGCCTCTTTACATCAGGTGAGCTGTCAATTAGCTATAAAATAGATTTTCGTTGCGTAATTTTCACCAAAATAATATTCACAAGACTTGAGCTGGTACAGTCAATTTTTGAAAATGCCTTCATATTTACTTTGATGACCAAAAATCTATGTATGCTACTTATAGTAAGTGTTTTCTGACATCGTTACTCTATATTAATACTATAAAATGAAAATATATAATTTTTATGTTTCGGATAAACATAATTATTACGGATGACTATTGAATCGATTTTCATTCATTCTCGTACGTTAAGCCAGTAAATTAAGCTTTATTTTATTTTCCGTATCGATCCAGGCGTCGCTAGTTCGGCTTCTTCCACTTTACGTAGGGTCTATACCAAAGGGTTTTTTGTCCCCCATATTGTAAATGATAAAATAATACAAACAAAATAGTTTCTTTCTTTTATATTTTCTAAAACGTTTCTGAAACATTTATAGTTTAATTTAAAACACATTTTATACCATCTAAGATCACAATAAAGTTACAACTAGTACCACAATATTTACAATAAATAAATGCTTAATTATCTAATATGTACATCCTAGTCTTATCAATTTCGAAACTAATAAATACAATTAAGATTTTTGACGAAATAATACGACAAACATTTTTATGACAACACCAAGATATACTAAAGACTAAAGAGTTTTATGGAATGACTAAAATAATCGTTACATCATAACGTACGACATTTCTAATTAAAACAATTCTCTCATTGATTATCTATTACGCACAACACTGTCATTTTATTTTAACTTCTATAATCTTATCCTAATTTAGACAATTGAATCATTGGGTGTTTCAGCCTTGGACAACAACGGTACACCACTATAATCCTTCAAACATTCTGTACTTTTTTTAGAAGCGCTATCAAAGGAACTTGCTGTAGGAATTTTTGGTAGCCAATTGTTATTTCCTAACTTATTCGATTTGTGATTCCCAATAGAATTCATTTGACAGTCCTTGAGTTTCACTTTAGGTTGGCCGCTTTGATTGACGGAGTTGTGATTGAGAGTACTGACATTGAGTGCTATTGAATTAGAAGAGTTTAATTTGTCAATGTCTGTAGTGTGATCGTCGACTCCATTAGTTACAGCTTCCGTTGGATCTGACAGCTGTCGTTGCATTTTAATAACTTGAAGGAATGGTTGTACTTCTCTTTCTAATTTATGTACATCATTTGCCTTTTGTTGGAATACGCCCGAGCCGCGTCTACTGGATGATCTCGACCCGTGATCTAATCGTTGTTTGAAAGGTGTTAGATGCGACAGTGATCCGCTGACATTCGATTGTAGCTGTAACTTCGCTATTTGAGGTTTTTCTTTAGGAGCATTTGGATCGATTATTTCACCTAACAACCAATACGTGACTAGAACTCCCTTTCCCTGTAAAAATATAATGATTTAACAAATAGAAACGTATTAGATTGAAATCTAAAATCTGATTTACATAAGTTAGATGCCGGAACGGTGGAAGTTCGATAAGAAAATAATTTAAATAGTAATGATAAATATTCTATATGAATATACCTTCATAGCAACTTCCCCTCTGCACTCTAGACGGAATGTACCGAAACTGTCCAATAAAGTCTTTGTAGTCGGCGATACGTGTATCTTGAGAGCTTCACCGTTTGACTCCATTCGGGACGCCGTGTTCACTGTGTCGCCAAATAAGCAGTACCGTGGCATTTTTAAGCCAACTACACCGGCAACGCACGGACCTGTGTCATGAACAAAATATATATAAGTATGAAGACTTTGGAATTACAAATACTTAAAATTGAATTATAATATTACATAATTACCAGAGTGTAAGCCAATTCTGAGTTTAAGCTGATCGTGAGGTCGGTGCCGGATACGGAATCGTCTCACAGCGTCGAGCAAAGCAAGTGCCATACGCGCCACCTCGCGAGCATGCCGCGTGCCGTTACGCTCCGGTAGACCAGAAACCACCATATAAGCATCACCAATTGTTTCCACCTTTAAAAAAACATTTATTTATTTATTGGTGCGCCGAAGCGACCTAATAGCTCGACGGCCTCGCAACCCAGTAATAATAATAAAGTAGGAGTCTGGGTCGGGTCTCAATGGCGCTGTCTAGCTTAGTTACTGCAAAGATATTTAGGCTAGACGATTTCTGCTTTGCCAGCTCAGAACTGGCGAATCCATAAATGCCTCTTCTAGACAGTGACAAGTCAGTCCTTAGAGTTTCGTGTTAGCCATCAGTGTCCACTTTAAAAATTCACCTTGTATATTAAAAAATTCTTAGATTTACTATGAGAACATGAGTGAGACGTAAAGCGACAAGAGGAATTAATAATGTACAAATTGTTTCCGAGCCCATCAATGTCACTGTCGTATATAATTTGAATATTAATGTTTTATGTTTGACATTGAATACTAATGCTATACTTTCTTTATTGCAACATAAGTATAGAAAAAATTTAACTTAAAAATGAGGACATGTGAAAGCTATATTTTGTTGAAAATTTGTAATAGTAATAATAAAACATATTTTTAATAAAACATCGGTTTAAATTAGGATGCTACATTTTTCATTTTTATCTTTTTGAACCTGTAACTCACTTATTGCATGAGCCTATAGTTAGCGGACCTTTATCATTAAAAGGACCGGTAATTATAGGCCGCTATTTAACAAAAAGTTTCTAAAAGCTAATACTAATATTAGCTTATTATCATTTAGACATGTCAGGAACGAGTGATCCTCATACAAAATTCGGATATCTTCTCTTCTTTTTAAGCCGCACGCAAAAACCATCATTTCGATTAGGATGAAACTTGATATAATTATACTTGAACATATTGGGCACAACGTTAGATACTGTTTATCCCCTATAAGTGTATAAAAAAAACTTAATTTTCCGTTACCTCACCCGCAGTGAATTTCACTTACGTTACGCTCTAAATGTAGGACCGGGAGGTCGAATTTGTACGGTATATTTTGTACTACCTATGTGAAGCCGGAGCGAGTTACAAGTAGATAATAAAAATATCCCCTTTACCTTATAGACGTCGTAATTTTCAACGATTGAATCGAAGCACGTGTAGAGATCATTCAGGAGATCGACAACTTGCATCGGAGTGGAGGACGCCGACAGTGCGGTGAAGCCAACTATATCGGAGAAATATATTGTAACGCTCTCGAACGTCTCGGCGACTACTGATTGCCCATTTATGAGTTGAGAAGCCACTGACCTAGAAATAATGCTCGCTCATAAAAAAGGGATTCCAATGATTCACGTTTCTCGTAATATCCTTATGGGATAATATGATTTTTTATTTTCTTCTTGGGCATATTACTTTTTGAAGCATCTTTTTATTGTTAGAAATATTCAGTTATATTAATTTTATGAAAAATATAATAATATCAACCTTTAAAAATCAAAGCTATAAATTTGTAAAATGATTGATGGTTGTAGATATTTCTATTTAAATAAAAATAAAATTGGTAGACATATAGCTATTTGAAATTCTGCTAAGCATTTAATATTGTCTTTTAGATATTAGTGGTGTCGATTTATAATATCAGCTTACTTAGGTAATAATTGATAGAGAAGCTCCTCGCATTTCTTCTTCTCTTCTAAATAATCTTGAGTTCTTTCACTAACTAATGCTTCTAAATTATTAGCATATTGTTCCATACGTGACAAAAGATTATCTAATATATTACTACTTTCTTGAGACCTGTAAAATAATAGGAAAACATAAAAATTTATTTCAGAAAATATTTTAAAGACAACACATAAAACAAATGAAAATGTTGAGGCATAAAAGAAACAAATAAACAGCGCTGAAACAATTGCTAAATTTATGTTGCAATAAGCTTTGTCATATAAGACATGGAATGAGGTCTAGAATGGTAGCCACATTCCGATTAGTCAGCATTGGTGCGCCCTCCAAGATGATCTGGTTGTTGAGAGAGAAAAGTATGAACCTTTTTTGTTTTGCTTGAAAGCAGGGGAGATATTTTAGCGCATAATGACGAATAATTTTAATTCCAATTTACGTAATGTTCAAAATGTACTCGGTTTATCGTTATAGGCTTAAATAATAATTACTGGATTTATTCAACTGAGGTGTTTGTTATTCTATTGTCTAAATTACAGATAAGCGTTAGATATTAGTTATTGAATTAGTACGATCAAGCAGAAGTAGCAGGCGTTGTCTTGGAGTTATTTTTAACATTATATCAAGTATGAGATATCATTTTATACAAAAATTCTTATCGTTGTATTGAAGATCTAGGACGTTCATTATTAAGATATGGACAACCATAATTTATCTAAACAAAACTTCTTTAAAGCACGTTAGGCGCTTTTGGAAAGAGAAAAAAAACATTGAATCCTGTGACCGTCTTGCTTACATATATGTTGTTAAAATAAAATAACGCGCATTACATTAAAAATGATTTTCCAATCATTTTGAATAGAAAACCTTAAAGTAATATTTTCATATCAAAATTAATAAAAATATCATAAACAGAAAACTACTATCGTTTCTAATTTTTCACGTGTAATGTTCAGTTCTGAAATAATTTCTGTATTTGATTTTACTTTTCAAAAATATGTAAGCAAACCTTACTAATAACCAATTCTTTCCTTAATAAATTGCCAATCTATTTCAATAAAGAGCTCTACGTAAATAAACAATTTACTAGCGTACTAATTTTTCTTATCTAACATCACATTTATCCCAATGAACGTTATCTTCGCCAATTCAAGTCAATACATTCGTAAATCACAAATAATGTTTGTCGGAAATATTTCTTAATGGATTCTCCGAAGTGTATTACAACTAGTGCACATTTTCGTCGTATGTTTTTCTGTCCAATGATATAATAGATAGTCTATCGCCACGAATTGAAAACTCCGGGTTAAAAATACTGAAATGTCACTTTTACCCGACCCTAGTTACAAACCAAACTTCCCTATTTCTTAATACGTTTACTTTATTTCTTAGATTTAGTTAGCATAAAAGATACGTGCGTTATATTGAAAAAGGTTAGTTTGCGGTATGTACATATGTATTACTTATTGAGCCGGCGAATCGCTCCCTTCAAGTGTCCAAAGTCGGGCCTCTCGTTTGGGTCCTCCGCCCAACATCGCCGCATGAGTTCCGTCGCCTCGTCAGCTTCGAAGGATCGATGATGGATCGTGTTTGGTCGAAGACCACTAGCGATCACAGTCTCTATGATCTCTGCAAATATACTTGTTTTTTTATCAATTTATTTAAATAATAAATATTTTATTATATTGATTTATGTAGATATTTATTTCGAGTTAAATAAATAGGTTTCAACTTAGATTTTTATAGATTAGAATTTTATATTTCAGAAAGGTTTTACTTTCTAAGTTTAAAAGTCTTGTAAAAATAAAATTCATCAGTTTATGTCAGCTTTTTAACACGCTTTTTTGACATTATTTATGTAATTTTTTTATGGAATACATAAACTAATTTTAAGTAATGACAACGCAAACCATATTATTAAAAATTCAGGAAAATTAACTTAGTTTTGGTATAACGTTTGCTTCAAAATTCATAAACTCACCTTTAGGGGCCATGTCGATGCCGGGTCCCAGCCAGAACGCGCCCTGTCTGTTAACTATCTCATGTATAATAATTCCAAAGGAATACACGTCGCCTTTTTGGCTTCCCTCGGGAGGTGGCTCCGACATCCTGAGCAATTCTGGTGCGGTCCATAGTAAGCCTAAACGAAAAATACTAATTACGCTCCGCGTTTTTATCGCCAAGTCGCTTAATTTAAACGAAATAAAATTGCGATACCTTTCCGTCATTGATAGAGTTTTTAATATCCGTTAGGTAATATTTAAATCAATTCGGAACAATCAATTATTTTCTCTTTATAATATTATTATATTTATATATTACCAACGTAATAAATTTATCCCACAACACATACATAATTACAACTACAAATAATATTTTTAAACAATTAATTTGTATAGTATCTCCTACGTACAAGGGCTAAAGTTTTAGTTTCTTCCTTGTTCATGTTGCAAGCTATACTTATTTCAGCTCACCTCGCGGGTTTTTTTTATATAGGAAACCGAAGAAAAAACAAAAAATCATTTACTTTTTTTGTATTCAACTTACTGCCTCAAATAAAGTGGGGAAATTAATCATGCACGCCTCATTACTTACGGGTCCAATAACTGTGTGCCTTAGAATTTTTCTCGGTCGTCCTCAGCGCGTGAAGGCCGAAATCTGTTATTTTCAAAACGAATCGGGAATCAACCACGCAGTTACTTGATTTCAAAGCGCCGTGTGATCTTATGTCAGTGCCGTGAAGGTAGTGCATTCCCTGCAGGTACAATAAAGACATAAGAAAAGATATTTTTACAATAATAGAAAACATTTTCCAACAGTCCATACATTCTTTCATTCATCCAAATTTTTATGTTTATATTAAACTTACTTCACGCCTGTACTCCCCGAACGGGTAGGCAGAAATGCAACTAGGGTAACCACTTTTGGATGATATCCAAACTCCGGGTTGATATTGAGTAGAAAAAACCCAAATATCACTTTTGCCCGACCCGGGAACCCGGGACCCCAACGTCACAACGGTGCCGTATACGTAATACGTGATACCATCGCGCCACCGAGGCAGTAGTATATTTTACGTTTATATTACGATTCAAATTACACTAAACACTAAATACAATAGTTTATCCTACTCCATAAGCTGCTCCATTAATGCAGATACATTCGACGTATAGAACACAGTTTAATCAATAGCACAATACTGTCAATAATGTATATACCGTTACCAATACTCACCCGAACTATATCGTGCATTAAGCTGACTTTGAACATCCAATCAAGTTTTATAGTGTCGTTCTCCAATATATCCTGCAAAGATCCTTTCGGACAGTACTCGGTGAGGAGACAACTATGAGGTGGGTCCACACATGCGCCATAAAACCTCGCCAAGTGATCGTGCTCTAAATCCTTCATCTTCTTGAGCTCAAGTAATAATGGTCTTGTCAAATCGATTCGTTGTTTGTCGACGTTCTTTATTGCGACCCGACAGCCTTTGTAGAAGCCGCAAGGGGCGTAAACTTGCCTATCACCCGCCAATGACGTCGCTTCGTCGGAGTACGCCGTCTGAAACAATAAATTAATTAGTTTAAAATTACTTTGAATCTAATTTAATTTAAACAGTGCTAACTTTTAAGTGTTAAGAATCGTGATTTAAATCAAAAATAAATTACTTATCAAATCACTTTAAATGAATTTTGTATAAATAAAATTTTGCGTCTCAAATATGCTAGTGTTGTCTAGATATCCATTTTATAAAAAATATAGCTTGAAATATAGCTTGAAATGATAGTCCTTTTCAATTATTACTGCCTTAGTTTGCAAACTTATTTAGATTTAATGTGAATAAATATCACTTAAATAGAACACCTTGAGACTTTTATACAAGTAATTAATTTATCTTTAAAAATACTCATGTATAAATTTAGTAGCAGCATTATATTATATTAAAAAAATATATAAATTTTTATCCAGTATATTTAGACCCCTATAAAATTGATTTCGTTGGACTATTGCTTGTCTTACAATTGCGTAGTCACAGCGTTACCTTAGCTGTTTGTTTCTGAAACCATCGTAAAAGTCGACCCATAGTTTACGGCCTGTCACTTGTGTACCTAAGAGGCTAAATAATTCCCACTGGATCGTTTTGTTAGCCAATTTATTCTTCCTCCTACGCAAAAGTTAGTCGTAATTAAGGAATCGTTACAGTCAGACTTGTTGTTAATTCCTTCTTTTAACTCTTTCTGTCTATCTACTTCTGTATTTAGACAGTTATAAAATAAGCAACATTTTGTTTTTAATATTGCTAAAAAAAAAATATTTCTATATATGAAATGTAACTTTTTTCTGATATTGGTTAAGATTAAGATAAAATTATAAAAAATATTTAATCTTTGATACTTGTGCAATTGTTTTCCAATCGTTTGGTTAAAATTCTTTACAAGTAAGCTAAAAAAAAGAGTATTGATAAATATTAAAATATTTCAATTTAATTTTTTATGATGCATTGTAATTTCATTTGTAACGCTTTATCGATTGAAATATTATAACTCAATGATTCATTTTTAATCATTTAATTATTTATTTCACTTCCATTACCAAATGAGTGTTACCGTAGATAAATACCGTAAAAATAAAGGAAATTAAAAGAAAAATTAAATAGATTGGAGAAATCAAACTTTAACGAATCGACTTAGCGTGCATTGAATAGAAATATATCTCGAGTTAAATGAATAAAGACAAACCAATAAATTCTTGTAGTGTATTATCTGTTGGGGCAAAAATAAAAATTAAAGTAAACTTAATAGATGCATGAACTTGTAAATCTGATTACAAATAAAAAAACAGTAAAAAAAAACTAAAACTCACTGCGTGTAAATATTCACGGAATCGACTAAACAACCAAAACAACCAATTTTAAGGCAGATTTAAGAGCGTTTAAAAGCTTGAAAGCTTGGGTTTCCTCATTGAAGTAATTACTAGTAAATAAACATTAATGTGATGCTTTGTGACCGCTACTTTTAGACGCCGGTAATAATTAACAAGAACCCGCAATATCATTTACACGAATGGAGCTGTGAGACCGGCGAAATACCACAACCTCGCAGTAGACGGTCCCTTAACATTATAT
>JAABKM020000010.1:2463099-2473528 GCA_016277805.2 Papilio aristodemus | reverse complement strand
AACGTGAAGGTTTAATGCATTATCTTATTGGGACCATTCAGAAGGACAATTTCATTTTAGTTTTATTAAGGTTAGTTTAGAGCATTCTTAAAATTAGACCTTTTTTAGGAACGATATTGTACGAGTTTCGTTTATTGCTGTTTTCACCTACGTTTCATATCATATATTTTTAATTCGTAGTACGGAGTTTTATAAATAAATTATTTTTGCAAATCAAATAAAGACTTAAAGTTAACTTAAAGTTCGGGTTTGTTTTGCAAAATTTGATTTGTAAGTTATAATTTTAAGTGAAATAGATAATTAAACCACTTATTTGATAAAGTTTTATTTAACTACCGATGGTAAATGTAACCATGTAAAGTAATATTGCTTCAACGATTTTATAAGATCTAATAAGACATGAATAACTAAGTCGGTAAATGAAAAACATAGATTAAAAAGAATCAGTAAAGTGTTTAAATATTAATTAAAATTTTATGATTATATTATTGACTTAAGGCTGTGTCGTGAAAGAAACAAAAATATCTCGACTTGCCGTGAGACCAAAACGTGAACGTGGGACTATACCAAGAATACTATAAATCCAGAGCTTCATCGAGTGAACTACAACAATTTATGGGACAGATTTAAGGAATTTATGTGCAGCACTAAAGAGTTTTAGACTGCTGTAAACAATTCTGAAGTAACGTAATGAATTTACAATGTACGTGCTGAATGCAACTTGAACACAATTCCTCGTGAAATTATACTGGATGGCTAAGTGAGGACATTCCGACTGAATGGCGGATTAAGTAGGGTTAAAAACATAAATGTTAAACAATGTAATCAAATAATCAGAATCAAGTAATAATTGCAACAATTAAGGAATTTAATCAATATTTTAATAAAAGTTGTTGTCAAAGATTAAGTGATTTTGCTAGATTAGACTTTACAATCTGCTCCCAACGGCTTTTAGGAATTTTTTTAAAGTAGGTAATGGATGGACTATTAAAAATTAAATGGTGCTATATTTGTACAGTGAACAACGATATCACTAAGGGAGAGCTTAATTAAATGTACATTAATTTAAATTAATTATACGGACGTGTAAAATAGATCGGTGTAATTAACGGAAACAATACTGTGAGTGGGTAATTTTATAATGGAAACATATTCAATGAATGACAATGATCTAATTACATTTTAAAGTTGCTGATGTTAAGCTGAGCGCATTAGGTTCGAGTCCTAGCATAAAATAAGTCATGCTTTCGTAACGATTTTGTCATTTATAAATATTTATTTGAGCCGTACCGCGTGTCTTGGGACCGAAAGATCTTAGATAAACGCATAGTATGTGTTTTCGCGTTTATACGCTATCTTTAATAACAAAAATGTATCTATAAGTAAATAAATAATTTAGTAACCGCCACACTTATGCTTATTATTGACTTGATGGTTCATCAACCGTCGTGTAGCGGATTCGAAACCACGATTTTGTTTTTGAGTCGTAGGTAAGCATTAGACTTACCATTATCTTGCTATCTCTTTCTTTCATTGTATGTTTACCTTATAGTTGTAAACGAATATATCGCTGTGTCCCGGGCCCATGGGGTTGTCGTTGCGGTCTCCGATGACGACGTGCAGTATGGACACTCCGGTCAGTCTCGGCGTACCCGAGTCTGTGATAGCCACTGGTATCCTGTACTCCTTGCGTTGCTCCCGGTCAAACGAAACTAGAGTCGATAATATGTTGCCTGCGAACAATGGATACATAAAATAAATGAGGTTAAGGTTAGGTTAGGATATAAAGATTTTGGAAATGGAATAAATTAAACTAGTATTCCTGCAATACTTGTAATGGCATAATTTACCACCAGTGCTGTCTAGTGGAAACTCGATCAAGTTTTTTGGATGCAGTAGTTTTGTTTTTGACAGAAAATTACTACTTTATTACTATTTATATGCCGATATAAATCAGTGTATAGCTTAAAGATTTCTCTGTTTGTTTATAATTCAAAATCAATTACGTCGGAAACTCGTACGTACTCATTACACGAAATTTTCATATTACTACTAGTAAATCAACACCTTTAATTAAGTTAGAAAGAACAACGCGTACTTGCGTAAATCGGAGTAATTAATTTGGCAACCTACGAAGACGTTTCGTCCCAATCGCATGTACGAGCCCGCTCACGACAATTTACTTTGATCGTCTATCAATATTAGCGATCGCCTACGCCGTTATTAAATATAAGAACTCTTCAAAGAAAATTCAATAATAAACCAATAAAATATTCTAGCAATAAATATCATTATACATGTTTATATTAAACTGAACATAGTTACACAAAAGGACGGTCCTACACCGGGAGCATTTGTCTGTGTTAAAAACGTTTTCGAGATTGATCATCAATGATTGAAAACTGAGTACAAGTGATAAGACCGAGTGCGAATGCTCATAATCCAATCACAGATTGTTATTTTATAGGCGAGAATAGTTAAAGTTATCCATTCACACCGATAGTGCAGTTGCACTAGCTATCACTATCACTACTACTAATCGATATTCGGGGAGTTACAGAGTTCTGGGAGGAACGGAGTTATTGTTGAAAGCCCTATCCCTTTCTTCTGTCGTTAATTTTATTCTTATTGCTCTTCTAGAAGACAGTCCCTAATTACGCAATTTCTTTTGTAGCCACTTGACGTCAACGAGCCCCTTTCTCGTCAAGTACGTTTTACTACAAAAACTGCAGTCGTTATAAATATAATACATCTTCACACAAACATAATTTTCTGGAAATATTATCCTATGCAAAAGTTAAACGGTAGCGAAAAAGTTTATTTAATTTCGCTCCAGTGGCGAATAATTTCCGCAAACGTGGGTTACAATTATCAGCACGCGCACTTGAATTGGGGGCGCGAGGAACTGGGCTGGGAAATTGAATTGCCACTTACAAAAACAAAGTTAGCCAGGTCGCGCGCCTCTAGCACCATTTATTGCATTTTAACTACATTAATTGATCGCCAACTCGATTTTCGAAGGTTCTTTGAAATGTCCTCGGTGCCGAGATTCGAAGTGTCGGGGACGGGATTTGATGATACCAAAACGGATTAAGCAATCTTTATCAAAGTGAAATCTTGTCATCATTTAAGCTAGGAAGATCTCTACTATTTTACTATAACAAAGTATAATTCCATTCCTTTTTAATGTTTACAAGAATCACACAAACGTTATCAAATATAAAACCCGATTGATTATACGTTGTTACATGATTTTACCTTGTATGTGGAACTTGGAGCGTATATCGAAGCTGGCGGAGTCGTTGAGCGCGAAGGTGAAGGGCGGGCCGTTCTCAGCGGAGTCGTAGTCTTTTGCCGTCAGGACCACCACCTGCCCCGGCGGCTCGTTCTCGTACCATATCACTGGCTGTGTCTGTTGAAGTGTAATAAAAATAACCCTTATTAAAAATGGATAAAGCATCTCTTTATGGTTGCAATGTTGAGGTCTCAGGTTTAAATATCGGGACGGGTAAAGTGATATTTTGTTTATAATTCAATAACCCGGAGTCTGTAATATGTGCCCCATATGGCGATAAGTTCACCGCTATCACATCATGGGACGAAAATATACGGCGAAATGTGTGTACATAAGTAGCACCTCTCCATATATAAACATGAATAATTCCTTTTGCTGAATTTTGCTTAAAAGTGGTGAAAAAAATAATCAAAAAGAAAATCGTTACAGTGGCAATACTATTCAATTTTTATTATTTTCTAATCATTCCCGTTTAGAATAAATTACATCATCCTTGTTGTATTATGTTTTAATATTGAATATTCAACAAATACTATGTAATTTATTTAAAGCCATACCGTACAATCATTTTGTAACAAGATAACGAAATCTTGTCGTGTGTAATACATACTATTGTAGTACAAAGTGAGGCCTACAAAGCATAACTAGGCTAGGCTGCGGTTTTAATCTAATACTAGGTCATAGGGCGCTTGTGGCGGCCTTTGTTAGACACACAAAGCCGTATAATAAATAATCAATATCGAAACTTATTCCATTTATACATTTTGGTAACGACTGAATCATTTACATCTACCAAGATATATCTCTTTATAATTCACAGCTAAAGTATCCAGCTGTGACTATGGGTTCTTGGTTCAATTTTGTAGCTTATACGTTAATATAGTTTATATGATGTTTTTATACATCACATAACATCCTGCAAAACAGTTGAACCCTTGTAACTGTACTATTGTGGGGTGCAATAGATCTGTTAAGAAGCTGATGGTGATCGTGTCAATATTTCTTAATATTAAAAACAGAAATGACTTTTAAAATAGAATTAAAAGAGGCAAAGTTACATTTCTAGTAAGTAAAGAATATTCATGTTTACAAATCTACAATGAAGAAGTATGTTATCGTTTTAAGATACACGAATGACACGTTAAGAGTTTCGTGTTAAGTAAAAGAAGTACTTAAATACTTTCTTACTTAACAATATTTCACTATCTTTATGTACTTGTCGTAACTTTCTTGCGGGCGCCAGATGGGGCACAAGTGTTCGCGTAGTTTCATCAACATATTTTGTTTATTCTTCGCCAAAGGCAATAAGTTGCGAAGCATTCATTTTACGGACATCTTAACTTCGCCGGAGGAAACATTTGAAGGGAATTGTTAAAAACATCAGCGTTAAAGTCGCGAGGAAGTAGTTGTACGCTGGCTGCCGCGTCGTTAACTATGGAAATAACTGTAATGTTTAAACTCTTCGCAAGAGTAAACTTTGAAAGTTTTTAAAAGGAAACATTGAACAATACATATTATTGTGATCCTAACTTTTACATATTTAAATTAAATACACTATACTACTGCCTTGCATAAAGTTGAACTTTTACATTCATTCGAAATTAATTAATTATTCGTTCTTAAGATAATGAAATAATAACTGGTTAGGATGTTTACACATCAACTAAGTTTTGATATAGCAGATTTTAACTTATTTAGCCCTGCACCGAATTATAGACATTGACGAGGAAATAAATTTTAATTAAATACGATAAGACGACGAGTAAAAAAATAAAAAGAAGGGAGCTTTTGTAGGGTTCAGCGTTAGCAAGAATTTGATTCTGAGCAACTCGTAATCCTTGCATTAAAACTTGCAAAGGGATAATTCATTCAAAGTTAAACCAATTTTGAGGAAGTCGATAAAATCTAAAGGAATATGCCGAGTCGTCTATCGAACGGAGCCATCAGCAAGCTCGGGGAATGAATGAATTGCCGTCACTCCGAAGTTAGATAATGCCGTCTTAATCCTGCTCGGAGACCCGCGCCCGCTGTGCGCCTAAAATCGCGTTTATACAAGTTACGCAGCGGACAATGCCTTTACAATTAGGGGGAGATTGGAATCTAATTGTTATTCTTACCAGTTTTCTTTTTGCTGGAACTCGATTGATCGGAAAAAAAAATAGTGAAACTAAAAATTATTGTAAGAACAAAAATTGCTCGATTGACTGTCATATTAAGTGTATAAATTCACTGACTTCAAGCACGGTGACGGTCCTAACGCGTGTTTTGTTTCGAGAAAAAAAAATACTGACTACCTTATTACATTTGTTTATTTATATATAATGAAACCTATACTTGCACACAAACTTGTACTTGATCGCAATGCCGTAATTGAATGCAATGTTAAGTAACGATGTATTTAAAAGATATTTGGCACTAATTGAACATTAGCTTTTTGACTTTTTCAGAATTCGTATGCACATGCACGTATCTGTGTCAGATTTAAGATTTCGATTTAAATATTTTTTATATAAATTCCTGCAAATTATTCGAGTGCTTTATCTTTTTTTTTATATCAAAATGTGGCAAACGAGCAAGCGGCACACCCGAGGCCCATAGACATTTGCAACAACTAAAATAGTTACAGATGCGTTGCCTTCCTTTGGAGGACAGAGAAAGGGATCAACAGAAAAAATGATAATTCCTTTTCCTATTGATCGCCTCCTCTGTCATATCCCCTTATGTATATCAATTTATACAGAAGGTATTAAAGTCATCACAATGAATATTAAAAGAACCCTTTGTAACACAACACGCAGTTTTCGTTATATTACGTTATTTGTAAAAAGGTTGCGTTGTCTTCGAACTTAAAATAATATTACGATCATGATCTTTGTCAAAACTGAGTTATGATATTATAGTTATCAGCCCTTGATGATTATCCAGAGTTCCAAATTAATCTGATACTTAGAAATGAGTGAGCTTAAGAGTCCGTTACGTATATCCCAGTGAAACTATTTTGTGATAAAATAGTAGTAATATAAGGGTGAGAGCGGAGTGTAAATAGAATAATAGTGAATATATTTCGAGACAAAGCTATTAGCATAAGCTAGTCGAAAGTCCCTCGGGAGGCGAGTGACGCCCTCTAGTGGCGGGTGTCTCGATGTCTAATGTTCTGCTGAGACACTGCGAGGCGTGAATAATTAAGACGATGCTGCGGACTTATGGATAGATATTAGGATAACTAACGTTGTTTTATCCGATATTTGTTACAATATCTGCAAGGAAACTATGTTTGCAAAAAGGCGATCAGCATATATTTGTAGCTCATTAGTTAAATTCAAAAAGAAAGCATTAATGTTTTGACTCCTCAAATATATCTAGACACTCTAATATACAAACAGAACTCTGCTGTCCGAATAAACGACCACACAAACTTATAACGCAATATTATCACAAACTAAAATTGTATGGCATCACATCACTTGTTTTATTTGAGACATAAATACGTGATCTTTCGTTCCTTACAGAGCTCAATATAAACCAGTCGACGAGGCCTCAGTAATCGAACCTAGGGTTATCGCCCGCCGTGAACTATACGTCAAATTTCTGGCTCACTTCCCACAGGATTAACCGTCAGAGTCAAAGGAAACTTCAATATTTCAATGTAGCAAAAGTATCGAACTTTTAACCCTATAAAAACTTCTCGCTCTCGTGTAAATCGGAAAGGCGGTTCTTTATTTTCCATTCGAAGTTAACCCTGTGCATGTCTGAGATTAATTGATTACGTCCGCTAACTTTACAAAGTTCACTTTAACTCGTATTTAATGTTTCTAGGTTTGATGTTTATTAAGAAATAACAAGCTGTTTTCATTGTTTAAAGTGTACCTACGTGTAACATTTACAATGTATTTGTAAAGTAAAAAGAATAAATGATCTAGAATTATTAGTGAAACATGTATTTCCTAGCGAAATAGAAAAAATATGATTGGCTCGAATTCTACAGAAATAGGAAACTGCCACGAGCGTAACAAATGCCCCATAACTGCCGAATAAATCATAACATATAATCGTTAAAGCAATGAAGAACTCTCGAAGTGCGTGTCTGTACCACAACTCGGGAATATACGAAAAGAGGAGGTGAAATTTACATAAAAAATTGGCGGTACAGCTCACACCGAACAATCGCTCTTAATCATGAAATACGAGATCGCTTTGAGAATGAGCGCGAAATGTTAACTTTTTACCCGCCCCTCCTTTGTTTCGCGTTGTAATTTTGGGCCTAAGAATTCCAATGTCCGAGTTTCAATTCGCAAAGAAAAAATCGTAGATTGTTTTTAGCAATCTTTCGTCTTGTTGTTTACATTTTCTTGAACGTTTTATTCAAAAAAGTGTTCAGTGTACAGGTAGATTAGGGGCTAAGAAAAGTTGGGGCCGCCCCAATTCATGGTAGACGAAGTTTTAGCATCGAAAGAGTAACAGATGCTACTGACTTTGTTTCGCAAGTCGAAATAAAGTTGAAACAACGCAAAATAAAGGTGACGTCCTATTGTGAATTGTTTCTTATAATAGCTGACTAAAAAGTTTATTCGTGATATTCGTAATATGATATTATAACAATTGAATAATTATTAGTTTGTCTGTTATTCCAAACGTTTCAAATCTAATCGAAGCATTTTTAAATCGAAAAAGTCTAGGATGAGTGATGACTGTTTCATTTTCCATAATATAATCGTAACACATTCGCAAAAGTGAGATAGAAAACCTATTTTTCTCATTTCTTTCACATAGATAAGGCTGCAAATTCACTTTATTATAGTGTATGTAGTTCTCAAGCATGCAATTTTCTTGACGAACTTTGTAATATTATTTCACACATTCTCGAATGTGCGAGATAGAAATGATAACACAAGCTGTTTATTGTTTATCT
This sequence comes from Papilio aristodemus, assembly GCA_016277805.2. Lineage (NCBI taxonomy): Eukaryota > Metazoa > Arthropoda > Insecta > Lepidoptera > Papilionidae > Papilio > Papilio aristodemus. The sequence goes on along the minus strand of JAABKM020000010.1, from coordinate 2,465,324 downwards.
ATGAGCTTGCTTCTCGGAACCCGCTGAGAAGTCAGCTTTCATACTTTATTTTTTCTTAATAAAGTTTATGTATTGGTTGTTCTCGACAGCAACCGTACAAGAGTTAGCTATTAATTTTCGCCCGTGGCAATCCAAAGCAAAGTATAAAGAGGGTGACTGTAACCGACAAGGCAAAATTGCGTGCATTTTATCGCAAAGTAAAAAAAAAGTGTAATTAACGTAGCGCCGCGAACGACTTGAAAATTAAGTTGTAACTTGTAAGAACACGTACACATTATAAGGAAATAATAAGAAATTAAAAGCAAAACGATGTCAGCATACTATAAGTTAAGTTTTTTTTTTTAATAAATATTTATGATAGGAAAATAAAATGACGATCGTTTTTTTTTTTTATTTCGGACATGTTTTTCATCTGGAGTATTCTGTTTTGCTAAGCTATTAATTTATGTATGGCAAGCGTATCTAATAGTAAATAACTAAGATGCGTACGCGCTTATAACATATATCTTTTTTTATCACTCTGTGCCCCATGTTACAAAACTCTGTCTACTTTTAAGTATACTTGAATTTAAACTCTCGATTTTCGTCCGAATATTGAATTCTTATTAAATATTCGTATTACCATTTTAAGACATTATTTCTTTTGGTAACACGCGGTAATCAAGTTATCCTGGTTTTGAGGAGAAGACAGGGTTAGGTGAGATAAATACTTGCTTAAAGTTACTTACGTTGGTGAGGAATGGGGCGTTGTCGTTGATATCCGTCAGCTCCAATATAACTTCAGTGGTGGACCGTAGACTATCAGACCCTAGTCTTCCACCTTGATCAGCAGCCATGATGAGTATCTGCCACCTCGTGAAGCCTGAGGGTTGGTCCCTGTCCAAAGGTTTGGTGAGACGAAGACAGCCGTCGTTGTCTATTTGCAGGAACTCTTTTTGTTCGTGCTTGACTAGAGAGTAGACTATGTTCTGTGGCGCGTTACGGTCTTTGATATCGGGATCGTAAGCTTCGACCTGGGGAAAATTTAAATACGTTCAATTAAAGAGAACAACTTCAACTGTTCCTTACAAGGGATAACCGTTAAAGACAATTTGTTTACAGTTACTCAATTATGACAACTTATGCTTATCAATCCATTTGTTTTTTTACCATAAATTGTTAAAAAATAAAACATAGAGAGAAATGAAAGTACCTTTACAATACATCCTTCGTACAGTTTTTCCTCTTCAATTGTCTTCGTGTAATTGGCCAAGAACACCGGTGGGTTGTCGTTAAGGTTCTCAATGTTAATGATAACTTTGGCGTAGTCCTCGAACAGTCCGTCGAAGGCCTTCACGTCGAGGCTATAGCTCGTAATGTTTTCGTAATCCAGTTCGTTGTTGACTCGGATCTCGCCGGTGAAGTTACGTATGACGAAAGCGTCGTAAGTGTTGCCCGCTACGATGCTATACGTAACCACAGACGCTATAATCATAGAAATAGATATTTTTTAATGTTTTAATTATATGTAAATAAATAAGTATGCGCTCAAGCCCTTAACCCATAGGGGTAGGCAGATATTATGGCCTTCTATTTAGCGCGATCTTGGCTCACCACTCTCACTATTTTTACATCACATACGTTGTCGGTTACGGGTACTTCTTATATTATGATATTTATATTTACATGATAGAGTTAGTATGCATTAGTTTAACTACTAAAATGTGCAAAGTATTTAATGCTTTCAATTATTTTACAAAGGATATTAAAAGAATTTTCTTAAATTCCGTCAAGGACACAATCTTGTCTATATATTTAATTTCTTATATTCCTTAAAACACAAAGCAAACACGTTTCGTTCGTACGAACCTTGGAAATATCATGGCCGCTACGCCCACACTGAATCGCGACGGTAAAATACTGAATGTTTTGTTTAGCGTGGGGAGGATCTTAAATTTGAGATGCTTGTTGAAATAAATGAACAGTTGTCTTTAATAACAGAAGAGTATTAATATATATTTCTGTATAACAAACTTGAAAACTCTTCTTTATTTCTTTAGATAATTACGTAATTGAAACATCCCAATGATATCATATAAATCAAATGAAAATGTTATAAGATGCTTGAGATTATTTTTTCCAAGAAATTACTTTATTTTCGAAAGATGATTGGACTGAGAAGAATTAGTGTAGATAGGATTTTTTCTAATTTATTAAGTACTTTAATTAATTTTTGTACTACATAC
>JAABKM020000010.1:2342619-2353896 GCA_016277805.2 Papilio aristodemus | reverse complement strand
GCTGTTTCTGAAGACTGTGCAACAATAGTAAATGCAAATAATTGTAAAAAAAATGGTTTAATTTATTAAACATATCCTTAACTTTAAATACAATATAAGTTTCCAATAGGTTTTCGCAAAAAAAAATCAAAGTTACGGCTTTTAAGATTTCGGTCCGTTACACCGTGCGCGGGTACAGGTGTTACACTATTTAGCGCGGGTACAGGAAGGTTAAAGAATGTGAATTACAGTGTTAGAATCAGGAATACAGGTTAAGTATCACTACTACACAGAAGACGAACGTCATATTTAGATATCCATCCTTGTACAAGCGGATCCACCAGACGTCTTGCCTGCAATTGGAGAATGAAACTACTGTTTTTGGTTACTTACTTAAAAAAATTTAGAACCTGTCAAAATATTGTAACTTTTGCGAAAGTTAATGGGTAGCAGTAATCACTAATGTGATCGTGGTAATCCACGAAAGAAGAAAGTAGCTAAACAGTATTAACTAAGCATTACTTAGCTACTTTCTTTACTAAACAAATTAAAAAGAAATCTAACAATTTTCAAGCGTAATACATCATATTTTTTTGTATAATTTCTTAAAAATATATCTTAAAGAGCACTGGACCAAGAGAAATGGCAAAATGTTAAATTATAGGCGTCGAAAGAAACCGGGATCTAAAAGTCGAGCCGAACCTACTTAATGTACAGAATTTAAAATGACTCATAAATGATTCACTTTGATTCGTTCGACCCCACGCTCTGAGATAAGTACTGATCACTGAGGTGGGGGAAATATTTAAATTTTGTATAGCTTTAGAAGTTGTTCACGAAGGCCTTTCAACATCAATTGACTCGAACGACTTTTTTAAGGTTGTATCTGTTAAAACGCAAAAAAAATGCTTAATTCCAATAATTTCTTTTTCGTTTAAGACAACTTTTGTTTAGATATAATTTTTACTTTATTATTAGACTACGATGTTGCCATGGTTACAAAAACGAAAAATTGGCATTTTAGGTGGATCATAAATGAAAACGGGAAAACCAAATAAACATTGAAGGAATAATATGAAGAATCACTCTTGAATTATTTTTAAAGATATATGCACATATCTTCTAGTTCTTACGATAAACGTTTTTAATTATGACAAGCGTAAAGCCCTACAGCCCGGCCCTACGTCGTAATAACATGGCCAAGTTTTTTAAATTTAATAAGACACACGATTAAGATGTTTAAAAGGGAATATTGTTCTTTAGATTTGTGTCAACGTTTTTTATTATAACTTGCTAAGAATCTATTTAATATTTTTAAGAATATTAAGGATATTTATAGGTTTAATTAATTTTTTTTCTGGACCGTAACAAAATAGTAATCCGAAGTATAAAATGAAAACTTACTTATATTAGTACCAGAAGTAAAAATATTGATATTCAGTTTTCCTTATGATGAATCAAAGTGAATTTTTTTGAACTTCAGAGGTATCCACCTCTGAAGTTCAATGAAATATATTTATATTACGTTACCGACATTTATTAAATCAAATACAAACGGAAAAACATTGATTCAGTTATATTATTTAAGCAATTCCAATTTAAATACGTTTTCCTTAACTACATTGTGATCATTGCGCAATTTCGCGCGAAAAACTTCAAAGCCGTTCGTAGAAATTTGTGAAAATGTTGACAAAGGTATTGAATACGGAAACCTTAACGAGAACATTCGTGTACATAAATTAAAGTCGAGCACACGCCTTTTGGTTTATTTTACTGTCTCGGCTTCATTCCTACTGACAAAGGACATTTGAATAATACGTGTCTCAGTACACGGAGACTGGAAATGAGTAATTCCGACTTGTTTTTATACTGTGATTCAGAGATCGCTTATAAACCGTCTTTGTTGAATGTGATTGTTTCTTTTTTTTTCTTGTTCAAATGAAATTTTCAATGCAAAACTTCGTTGTGCGGCCGTACAAGTTTCAATCCAACAAAGTCAGCGGCTCGAGTAAACGAAAGAATTATGAATGAGTAGGCTAAGAACGGTATTTGAGCTCGTTCAATATTAAAAGCTTTAACCTTTTTAAGTTACGTAAGATATTCCTCTCGTTTTTGAGTCACGTTGTACAGTTATCGGACTCGTTCGAATCAGAATGTATCAGCGGCACGGGGAGGTCAGCGTATTTTTGTTACCCTTCATTAACTTAAACTCGTATTCAATTAAAAATATAATTCTTTAACATATTTTTTTTTTCTTTTACATCCGGTAACATTTATTGCTGATTATTTCAAATTACTTAAAATCTCTTCAGTCAACTTATCTCATTAAAATGATCAACTACGGACAATATACAATAGATAACAAAATAAAATATCGACTTAAATTCGTGAATGTTACATAAAATATGATAGAAAATTGAATGATTATATATCTATCCCTCATTATATGTCAAATTTCTGTTAAACGTTTGCAATTAACATAATCGTTTTGGTCCCATCCAACAATGGCGGAACGCAAGCCTGGGGCCCCGTTAAGATTAATGTCTCCAGCTTTTATTTGATTATTAAAGTAAAATGCGCCAAAAATTTCGACAATAAATGAAGAGGGGTTGTGCTAAAATTAATTTAAAAATAAGTCCCCTTTCATTTATTGAGTGACTGAAAGTAATATTATTTATTTGTAGGGCATTATAATTTATTGTTTACAAAACATAAAGAATATGTTTCATTCTCTGTATATCCAAAAAAAATATTAATTTGAATTTTCAATTGTTTTAAAACATGTACGTAACATAAAATTCAATTCGAACTTGCAAATTCTTTGTCCGCAAAAACTGTGTAAAACTTTTTGTTGCCGTAGGCGAAATTTAAGTGAAAAACTTTATTAAAATTCTTACTTACTTTTTAATCGTAAAATATTTCCTTCTATCTTCTTTTTATTGTACACCTTTCACTAGACTTGATTAAAAAAAATCACCAATCTGCCGAAATCCACTGTTAAAAGTAGGTTTAAGAACTTAAGAGTTAAATAACACTAATTAACTAAATTCTATTGGACAAAAGCGATAAGGGGCCGATCTTCCGGCAATGATCGATAAGAGACTACATTGAGCAGTTGTTGTTTTGACAATTATACTATGGTTATACATATCGACCCATGCGAAGGAAAGAGTTACATCTGAAAGGTACATGTAACTTTTTTCTTCGCATTGGTCGATATATGGGTCAAAACCACTTGGGTTTGACGAAGTGCTAATAAAATAATGTTATTATAGATGTTGATAAAGGAAGGAATTTCTTCTTGCTTACTTCTTATAACATTTAATATGGTCGACCGTAATTTTCATGGAGTATTTTAGAGTTTGGGAGGCAGGGCGCAGCGCATCGACAGTTTACATCCACCATAAAGCGAACATTACGTATTATCTGAAACCACCTCAATAAAATGAGACTTACGCGAAAAATATGTAGATTCAAAATTGTGTGTACGGCACATCCAATGTATTTCGTAAGGTTATAGCTGAAATATTAAAACGGGCCTGCTTTAGTGTGGCCCTTTTATGAAATATGGGAATAAAGGCATCAAAATAGAGGCGAAGAGCGATATGTACGCGGCCTAAGCATGTTTCTTTACTTTACGAGCAAAAAATTGCTGATTTATGAGACAGAACAAACATATACATATTACGATACTTTATTTTTATAACTGCGGAGCTAAACCAATGATTAACTGTCCCAAACTATATCCGAGTTTCAGTAAATATAGTAGTACAAAATTTATACTTCTGAAAAAAAAAATACAGATGTATTTATTACCTTTTTTAGATATGAGAAATAGACTATGTCAAGAATATTTTCCAAACATTGATTAAATATAAATGCGACCAAACATACGGATTATTTCTTTGAGAAAACAATTTCTACGTCAGTCGAGATGGAACTTCTAATGCTATATGGTAAATAATGTTATTCGAAATGAAGCGTCTTGTAAAAATCTATTTCAGATCTAAACTGTATTTCCCGTTAGGATTGGGACTAATAAAACTTATCAAAGTCTGAACGAAACCGCAATGGACAGGAATGCACGATAAAGAGCTACAAATATTTATCGATCGGCCAATCGAGCAGAAAGTGGGAAGTAGCTTTCCGTGTCAACAATTCAGCGGCTATTAACGTCTATAAAGCAGAAAGCTTTCAGTGTCGGATCGGCGCACGCTTCCTGCCTACCCCCGAATGTTGGGGGTGATCGGTTTGCGAATTATTAATGCGATACTGTCGGAAATACCGAATTATCGACGTGCTAGTTGAAATCGTAAATTAACCGTGCGAACGTTTTAAAATTTTAAGTGAATTCCCTTTACTATTTTCATGTCGATCCGAAACTGTTCCTCGCAGACAGTTGATAAAAATTGTCTGCTATATTCTTGAACACATTTATTTGAAAAAGAAAACATCAAATGAAATGCAAGGGCAGATGATGGAAATATTGAAATTTGTGTTTCAGATGTTCAAAATGATAAATTTATAAATGATGCAAATTTTAATGTCAGTAAGTTTAACAATTTAACAGCATTGAGTCATTGTATGATACATAAAGCAATTCTGTTCCAACCTATATTATGTTACTTTATATAATTTAATGTGACCGTAGTGAATCGAAGAAAACCATAACATTACGAGGACTTAAAAAAAGCCGTCGGAACGTTATCGTGCGTGGCCGTGACACGATGCGGGCACTGTTTCCATTATTCATCGAATTACCGTATCGCATCAGATACGACAATGGCCGCGTGACGAATCAACATGCGTTAACTTATGCCTATCCACAGATACATTATGGAGAAACGTTCTTTTGTGACTTATGATGATGATTATGTTATAATAGCTAGACACTACTTCTGATTTAATGTCAAGAAATGACCGTTTAAATTAAATATAAATAGTGTAGGTCACCTGTAAATACCATACAACTAAACTAAACAACATAAGCTGTCATAAAAGTATTTTAAGAAATTCATGGCCTAAGAAGATAAAACAATACAATAACAAAATATATTTCAGGGAATTACTACTAATAAAAAATAAAAGCAACCATTTCCACTGAAGTCGCCAGAAATAAGGATTATTTTTTTTACGATTATATTTAAAATACTAATAACAAATTAATCGAATTATTTCTTTAACGCGAAGACACATGTAAAGACTAGTTTACTATGACGCCATAAGCCGTGAATCTATCCAATGGTAAAAAGGTAAAAAGCAACGCGCAACGTACAGAGGTTGTCGGGCGAGGTTCATTGACCCCGGCTGACCGGCGCCCGCGCAGCTCTCGTTCAAGTTTTGCATCGACAAAGTGCGCGCGAGAGACACGCTGCCATGTAGGTCAGACTTGCATTTATCTGTGTCACTACAAAGCGGATTTAAACGTTCAAGTCAATTAAGTAATAAACAATGCATGTGCACTATGTAGGTATGCAGTTGTGCTCTACTTACCACGATATACATACATAAATTCACCTGAACTAATATTTCAATAGTCCGAAAATCACATGTGACAATGATTTAGACCAAGAACGTAACTTTTAGTAGTCCTCATTACTTATAAATCAAATGTATTTAAAAGAATATTACAAAACAAATTTGTTTATCTTATCTATGTGTATGTGTAAAAATATCAGGTTTAGTAAATAAGATGAAACGTTACGTAAAGGTTAACCTCTTAACTAACCGTCAAATTGTTGACTGTTTGACTCATTGAAAATATGTTACTTAATGGTTAAAGAAACAAATTTAACAAACGATAACAATTGTGAAGAAGATGCCATCATAAGACCATTTTCGTGATCAGCATTTATAAAACTTAGAGTTTCAGAACGTACTTTACCCATTAAACATTTTAATTCATAGGCATTTTCAATACACATATACTCATAGTTATCAAACATATTTTATTTTTACACCACTCCTTTTACTCTTGTCTATATCAGTGTTCGTGTGTGGAGTTAACACAGACTGTTACATGTAATGAGCACGTAGATTAAGAAATCGCTTTGTAGTTCCTTAAAGAATGTAAGAATGACCCACCACAATTAAAAATATAATCAAATTCCGAAAACGAAAACTTTTTGACAAGATCGAGACATCAAGACATTTTCTTGCGAAAATATTGTGAACCTGGAGACGTCTGCATAAGTTAATTTAACTTGAAATATAGACAAAAGTAAGAAGTAAGCGTGACTTAGTTAAAACTTTAATGGGCATTCCTTTAAAAAGTAATTTCTTCGTAAATATTTTTCACACAACTTGAATGAAAATTTTGATAAGTATTTCGTTATCATTCTCCGAAAAATAAATATTAAAATGAAATAAATCAGCAATCCAAAAAACTTCATTTACACAATAAAAGATTCAGTTTAAGTGTAGTGTGAATTTATTTTCATTTTTTATTGCTTCATCGTTTAAATGTGAGTGTGCAGATATTCTCAGAGATGCTAGAAATTCCTAGAATATTGCTCCTAGTGTTACTTAAAGTCAACTTATATAAAAGAATATTAAAATAACTGGAATATAATAACTACTTGGATGTTTTACTTGAAATATGATAGAACGAGCTCGTGTCTTCAACTAATGCATTTACCAACGTACTTTACGCTGCGTTGCTACGGCTACTTAACGACATACGGAATTCTTGCTAAGCAATATTCAATAAAAACAAAAAAATGTGTTCCAGTGAAGCATAGGGTAATCGCCTGATATTAAAACAGAGTTATAGGGGCCATCGGTTACTATGGCTAAAGTTATATAATGTACGAATAATTTATTATCTATGCCACACTGCAGTAACTGATTCTGTATTGCACCTCTAATACTAGTGCCATTAGTCTGTTTTGGAAGGTTGGATGAAATTCCTTAGGCTATAAGAACAATGGTTGGTACGGGAAAATAATTGAGCAATGTTAATGAATCATATCGGCTGAGACGACGACGAATGACCTCGTCAGGAAGTCGCTAGATGCGACGCACAGGATATCACATACTGATACAGGCTGATTATCATTAACAGGTCATTATAAACGGTCAAATGGATTAATGACGTATTAAAAATCAATCACATCCTGTTACGAAAATCATGCGAACAAACATTTTATCTTATTAACTCGTGTATTTATATATAAGGCTAGGGTGATACAAGCTGGACATAATACACTCGCCTACATATAACCAGTTGACATACAGAGGTTTGTTTCGTTTCTAACGTATATGCTGCACAAAAACGGAACTGACATCGTTCAAAGGCAGTGCACACGGGTAATGGCGACGTAACAAAAGAGATGAGCGCTTTCTAATATCAGATGTCAACTGGTCGCTCTCTCTGCGCCGTGTGCACAGACAATTGTAACTAGCCACTAACTTTTTAACAAAGTTTAAATTTTTTTATGACTTTGGGAGACAAAATTAAAAATTGCCGTTAAGAAACTATTATAACTATTTTTATTTTAGCCTTACCTGTTTGTTTATACGTATTTTAATTTTAATTTATTCAGATAACGGTATTTTTCTTATTTTTACTCGACGTATTTTTTCGGTTGACCTGTATGTATACATGTACGCATACATCAAAATAACGGAACCATTCTTATTAATTTTTATCGAAAGCAAACAATGAAATTATTTTTTTTTAAGATCGATGATAATATATTTTTTCATTAATACTTTCTTACTACTTACTATTTACACGAATCTAAGCCTACCTCTCTCTCGGTGTTTTGGACGTGAACTTGCTTTTTTATTGATGAAATAAATCCGACCCGTTTTCTAATAAAAGTATAAAGGGAATATTTTGCGACGTTTATGAGTAGATTATGGAAGTAAGCTTATAAAATATACAATTTTCAACTTTTACTTAGCCTATGACGACGATAAAATGTCACAGCGTTTTCAGCATAACGATCAAAGCACGGTGAAATTTAAATACCGCTAAAAGGTTACACACGAGTACGAACCTTTTAAATATCGCCGATCATTTAAAACGACAGACCGGAGAGTGGATAATAGCTGACTGTATAATTTATTATATTGATACTGGAAGCGTCATTTAGATCCGACATAAGAAAGTACGTTGCCGAGTGGCCGGCTCGGCATATCCAGTAAAACCGGTCGCAGTTGCGGTCAGTTTGCGCGGCGAGCCATTGTCTAGAAATAGCCTTAGCTGTAACGAGAAATTATAGTTAGCACGCAGTTCAGTGCCAGGAAGTTGTTGGAATAACATTTTATAAACCAAGTACAACGTGTTTATTATTTACTAGCAACTGTATAATGTAACAGTTCGGTAAAGCACAGATCATACTTTCTAATCTAAAATAAAATCTAATATTTTTAATTGGGCCTTTAAAGATTACCGTATTACCCATGTCACAAATCAAAACGAGGATTTCTTGGCATAATACCTACAAGTTTATTTTGGACGGTAAATATACATGTAGCTTCTTATATTATAATTAGTACATTTGTGCACTACGTATCGAACCATTTTTTGTTACAAAATTCTGCGAAAGGCTATCTATTTGTAAACAAACAAAAGTTATACATAATCGTATATGATAAATAAAGAATAGTACTGTCTAATATATAATTAATCATTAACATACAAAGGTGTAAAGGAATTATGAAATGTTAACAAGCTCGTCCATCACGAGCCGCAACACAAACGCCACAATGACCAAGTGTTTCCGGTCGGGGCGGTGTTATTTCCGGTCGGGCACCCGAACGCAGAAAAAACATCGTGTTTTACAAATTTAAAATTAGAATGAATAATACAATGTAACGGGTTTAATGACGCGAAAGAAATATTTCTCTTAAGTACAGTCCTAATATTAAATTGTTAAATTTCAGCATTCCTGCAGATTGTACATGTACAGTATATAGTTTATTTGAAAAAGGAGAAGGTCTATGTCCAATAGGATATAGACCTTCTCCTTTTTCAACTAAATACGATGCCATGGTCAGATTATTTACTTATTTATATATCTTAGAAGAATCGAGAAAAATGTACCAAAACCATGTAATTCCTGCCTACCATTTTATGTAATATTTTCCAACTCCTCATTGGTGTCATATCTTTATGTAACATGTATATACGAGTGTATATACTAACTTCTATAATAAAAACAAAACCCTAAATCCATGACAGATGGCAGACGGGGGAACATGATATCTAATTCACGTTTTACGTCTATCAGAAAAAAAAAACGGACAATAGACGGTCTACAACAGTCCAGGGAACATTTTTTACAATCTTTTTTGCTGCTCTAGTAACCTGATTTTGGTACAGTCTGCTAGAATGAGTCATAAGAATCGCATTCGTTTTTTAATTGTTGTGAATCATAGTAGTTAGAGATAAGACATGTTAATAAACTTAGTTGTAGAATTAGAATAACCTTATAGATTATTTACAATACTTAACCACATTGAAGACCACTACTTGCTATTAACAAAGCCTCCGTCATTTTGGACACATCCGGAGACAGCTAGATAAATCTGGATAAATTGGTTTTAATAGGAAAGATCGAGGGCAAAAATATTATGAATTTCATCACCTACCCGTTGTCGATTCCTACTGAACGTGAATTATTAATTTAATTACCGAATTAATTAGTACATTATTAATTATTATTTTTATTTTCGCATTTTGTGGAAAATTACACGATTACGACTACACCATTGACATAACTGTAGCAATGTAATAGTAGTAAACATTATTTATATTAAGACATATCATAATTACCGCCTTACAATAGCCTCATTTACTAATACATCTAGCCGTTTTATATAATGCCGGGTTTTGCAATGCGTTCACGACATTAACTACTTCCCAGACTACTAAAACGATATCACTACTTCTCTAATAAGGAATTGAAGAATCGATATTCATCGATATCACCTAAAATATTACTGTATTAAAAGTTTCATGAAACTCGTCTACAAATATTGATATTATATCGTAAACATACTTGAATTTATTCAAACATATAATATATCGTCTAAAAGGGTTGTTATAGGAGACATGCGGTAAACCTGACCCACAATACATTAGCCGTGACAAATGTGTAAACCATGGAGACACAAATGTTGACCACATTCCAGCTCCTTCCAACCAAGGATTAGTTATTGATAAAAGCGCAGGAAAAATACTTTGTGTATTCTTGTGATCCGATAGCATATAACAATAGTTATAGGCATATTTTTTTGTTTAAAATATTAATAAATAGTTTATTTGAATGAACCCATGTTAATAGTAGTATAACCCATGTTAGTAGTAATAGTTTTTATAGGTAGCATTACGAGTAGAAAGCTAAATTTTTCACTTCACAAGAATCACACTGACATTAATATACGTAATATTGTAATAATGACGCATAATATACATATAGTTAGATATTTCAAACCGCTTTATCAGACGTTTTCACTTAAAGACTTAATTCATGGTATGTATCGTATCTTTGATCGAAACAAACTTTTTTAATATAAAGTAGATAGAATTTTAAAATTAAAAACACTACATTTGTTATTCCGCGTATGCAGCGTGACGTGACGTATCGTGACATAACTACACAACTAGTTAAACAGAAACGAAATATATGTCAAGGTCCGCCCCACAAAACTTGTGTCACTGTAAACACTACTTCAGCACGTTGATTGTAATAATTAAAAATTTATTACTGAGAAATATGGCGCGCTTTTTGCTTTGTCGGCCATTTTAATTGGAGACTGCGACTTCCCTTTGCTTATTTTATGATGGTGAAGTCAGTGTTACGGTTCACTCTATAATTATATTCTCTGAAAGTCAAGAACATTGTTTTTATATCACAATCTTGTTTAAAGCATAGTTCTTCATAATAAAAGATTATCAAGAAGTTCTAACTAGAATTCATCAGTGTTAACTTTTTATAATCTCAAGGCTAGCTTCATAATTATATTTCTTTAATATCATTTTTTCTATAAGAAAATTAAGACATTCATGTGACAAGGGACACGCTATATTCAGTAAAAACGATTATGTTCTGGAGATGTATGTATACTCGAGAATTGATAACCATATGAACAACAACAACATAGTGAAACTTAACTTAACTGGACGCCGGAGGCCAAGTTGACGTCGCGTACTTTGATTTTCGTCGCGCTTTTGATACCGTAGATAACGACATTTTGTTGGTTAAGTTTGCCGCTCTGGGCTTCACTCCGAGTTTACTTAATTTTTTTGCGAGTTACCTTAAAGAACGTAGGCAGTACGTCGAGTAT
>JAABKM020000010.1:2197497-2217588 GCA_016277805.2 Papilio aristodemus | reverse complement strand
TATATATACACAAACAATCACGCTTGCGCTCCAAGAGGTGAGCAGAGGTGCAAATAATGCTCTTACTTTATCGTATGTATTTGTCCTACGACATACGTGCGTATCGCCCTCGCCCTAAGCTGTGAAGGTGCCTAGATGAGAGGGAGAGGTTACCCTTTATCGGGTTATCTTTATTGCAAGTCGGTGTCAGTTTCAAAATTTTCAAAATTGTGTTCTATATATTTAAATGGTGTTTTGATAACAAACGAGGACTCAGGAGTATGTTTTCAGGCCGGCACTTTAATAACTCTTCATATTCGTATTTCATACGATTTCGCATGCTCGTTGTCGATGGATAAAGAACTAAGAATTTATAGACATGTACGATTTTTTACTAATAATAGATTCTTTGAAAAAAAAACATACGTTTTGAAAATTAAAGAATTTTAAAATGTCGTATTTAGTTATTAAAATAAAGCTTATTAAAATTATTAAAATATGATAACAAATTAAATAAAAATGTTGAGAAAAACACTGTGGATTTCGTATCTTATTTGCCACATTTAATACATTTCAATCGGTTTTGAAGTGTTAGTTATTAAGTTAGTGAAAATTTAAATAAAAAATGACAACTATGAATAAAAACTTTTGAAAATGGGTCATCGTTGCGTGCATATGCAACTTTCCATTATTTGTTTTAAACACACAAATGAATGTTCCCTCTACGCTCACCATAGTCCCTTCAAACTTAACTGTTAAATATCTAGATATAAAACGCGCCATCGCCGCTTCCGCGCACGTCACTCTCGATCGAGCACGGCGCAACGCAGGCGCGGCCGCACGCTTACCGTCTCTTTGACTTAAAAAAAAATCGTAGTGTAACTTTTTAATTCGGTGTTTGTTTTGCTAGCTGCCAGTTGCACGTAAGTATCTGTACCGGTCATTGACATTATGGTATGTAGGCCGCATTAAAACGATCGGTTTAGTGTGGCCTATTTTTCGATTTCTTTTTTTTTATTTAAAAATAGAATTTTGACAATAATTTTTATTTGTGGCCTGCATTTTTTCAATTGTGAGTATAACCTCAATAGTGTATTTTATTAAACATTTGTATAGAAATAATTTTAAATTCCATAAATAATTCGAAGGTTTTTGTCAGCTACTTGTATAAATTAGAGATTCAAAAGCCGGTTCCAAAGGTAAATAATTTCGGTTTCTTAGTCGTTGTATATCTCTGACCTTACGTCTGTTTGTGTTAATCTTGACAACTTTAACTGTGATGTCATAAATTCAAATTGTGACGGATAATGAGCGCGGTAAATGATGTACTCGTGTTTACGGTGACATACAGATAAAAGTTTTAGAAATAAGTAATACAATATTAAAGATTTATTGTTTAAATTAAATAATTCTTACAAAAACGTTGTTATATGTGAAACATTTGTTAATGTATTTTCATTATGTTATTTTTTTTAAATGTGGTCGCCTTTTGTTTAATTTATAAAACTTTTTTTCATACATCCATATTATTTATATTATGCATGATTTGTTTTAGAATATCATAGAGGAGCGAATAGGCAAGATGCGACAATTATTACTGGGTAAGTTCTATTAGTTATTATAATAAATTATAATAGGATTGTAGGAGATTGCAAAATAATGACATTTAGAAGTTCATCTGTCCTCTTATAATCAAGTTTCGGTTTTGAATAGTTAGGTCATATTTTCTTGTACTATCCTTAAATCTATTATCTTCACTAAGAGACGTTTTCAGTCTATATATAAAGAAGTTTTATTTAAACTATTTATAATTAAAAAACGGCTAAACCGATTTCGTTGTAAATTGGTGGGGAGTTAGCTTAGAACCAGGAGACGGACATAGGATACTTTATCCCGTTCGACTGCGTTCTGATGTGACGTGACAAGTCACTATAAAACGTTGTATAACAAAAATGCATCTGACATGGAATAATACAACGCAATTGATAGCTAAACATAATTTTATTGGGAATCAACCAAAAAAAAAAAAAAAACGCGGCGGATGAAACCGCAAGGCATTGCTAGTAATAAATATTATTATTTGATAATAGACATTTTAATGACTAACTTTACCGATGTTGATAGTTTTACGGTGACATATATGATATAAATACATTACAATCTAGTTGGAATTTAAGCCTATATAGCTTGATATAAAGATGTTATGTAGGTAATAAATATCTACAATAATGTAACATTAGTATGCGACATTGAGTTCTTGCTCAAGCTTTGTATCTGAGCCATTAAGAATTATGTATTTTTATCTCAATTGTACTTGAGACTTTTTATTGCATGAAAAGTTATGCGAAATTGCAATAATTTGTAACAAAAATAACATAGGAAAAGAACTCATTAAACAAATAACTATCGGAAATAATAAAATATATCACATGCCTGTATACCCCGAAGGGTAGGCAGAGGTGCAATTAGTGCACCCTTATTTCGCTATATGTTTTTCCGTCCCATAAGATGATAGGGGGCGGACCTATCGCTATATTGGGCACAAATTCCAAACTCCTTGTTGATAAATATAATGTTTTAACAATAATAAGTTAAAAAACAACGTGAGTATGTTCTAAAAGTTATTCAAACAAATTTATTCGTCAACATCCGTTGAAGAACAATAAAGCGTCAATTTGTGTACGTGGATAAAATAAACGAATTGAATGAATGTAGGGAAGTTATTTTTAATTCATTCTTATGCATTCATTCATCATAAGATCTCACGGAAGTATTACACTAAAGAATGTTTGTTAACTTATTGAACACAATGTAATAGTAAAATTAAGTTAAAGGCAGAGCTAGAGGGTTAGGGACTAAACTCGTAAACAGAGGTCTAATAAGCCCGGTGGAATAAGTGTCAGATCCTGTTAAACTAATATTTTACAAAGGCCTGGAATAGAATCGAACTTACAGTAATATTAAGCTTTCAGACCGAGATAAATAGATGTTACTTAGTTATTGCTTAGCCAAAAGCAAGCTTAGTAACGTTCTAAGCTCAGTAACGTAGATTTATATCTTAGTGATGATTTTAAAATGATTGCAAGAAACTACGAATTCTTTCTTCATTTTGAAACATAAATTTTAATATTTATGTAAGAGTCAGAGCCGTATTCATAGTATTGTCCATCGGGCTCGCATGTGAATTGTTAACGAGGTGAATTTACATACAAGTATGTATTTAAAACAATGCTTGAGGAACTTTCTTAAGGTTCTAACAAAGCTTGCGTATCTGTTCGCATACAATCTTCGTAGTGACGCAATAAATATGAACTCAACGTTGTATGAAAGGAGACCTTTAAAGAATATAATTAGGTAGTTTTATTGTCATTTAGCTTTCTTATATTGAAATAATCCTGTACTTTCAGTATTTCCTATCGTTGAAGCTAAATAGTTTGAACAATCGTTTAATTATTCATTTTATTCATTCATTCAAAGTTATTTGTTACATGCAGAAAGAAATAACCTGACTCGTAAAAAGTATTATAAAGTAAAAATTGTTTCCCAGTCACAATAAACAATTACATTCATTTTCTCGCACGGAGAAGATATGTCACAATGATTATGATTAAAAAGTTGACAACAATTGTTTAGATGCCAGTCGCATGCGCAGTACATACGACTGAGAACCGCTTTCCTAGACAGATTATATGAGAGTACAGACAACAAATAAAAGAAAACTTATGTAATTTCCATTAACGGAGTAGTGTAAGATGATTTTCTCTACATCGCACAAGAGTTTTAATGGAAATCTATCTTCATTAAACCTTCATATTTAATATATACTTCTATAGATTCTACTTCACTGAACTTAAAAAATTGGATATGACAAGAAACTCGATTGTAACGCTAAAAGCCTTGTTGCTTACATTATAGTGATATAAAAAATCTGAACTAAGTAAGCGTGCACTACTTGTGATAGCGGGAGTCTATTTTGCTGTCGCTGCGCATCCTCGAGCAGAATATCGTAGGTCAGTGCGGTGCGTTCACCGCTCTCTAGTGCTTTACTAGTGCACATTGGTATAATATGAGATACGCTCTAGAATATTTTAAATGAATTTCAATAGGCAAGGCTCAGGTAAAAAAAATAAACAAAACATTTTGACCACATACCAGCTACATTCTTATCTAAAATTTAACTTAATTTAGTATAAAATGTACTTAAATGCAATTAAAAAGACGAATTCTGATAGCAATAACAAATATGTAATAAACAATTTGAGCTTATAATAAAAAGGTATGTCCATATTATTTCATCTTCATTCCAATCCACGGTGCATAGCACACCGGCATGGTCGACAGTACCGTTGCACTCGCCGCTATGGTGACTATGAAGTATGAACATAGTAGGATAAAAACCAAATGAAGACCTAAATTTTATAAACAAACAAACGTCTCTTACCATACATGGCGGCCATTACGTTGTTTTTATACAATATTTCGGAACTTACGAATTTTAGCTTAAAAGAGCTTTCTATCGCTTTTTTGTTATGTTATGTAATTATTTTGTCCAATTGACTTTTGCAACGAAGGAAATGGGATCGTATCGTATGGTAACCCTACAACTGAGAACTACGGATGTGCATGTTTCGTTCGACCGTGACCGGTGCACGCAATACCAGTAGTTTACTGTCTAATCATTGCTTAGAAAAGCAATTAAATTTCATTCTATAGATATGATCTTAGTGGGAGGTCCTCTGCGAAATCTATTGACCCTGTTTTTTTCTTTTTAGAATTTTGTACAATGCAATTATTAGCCTTAAATACCTGATTGAACTTAGGATAAGACATTTTAATAATTTATTTCCACTCTATTTTTTAAAATTACCATTGACTCTTCAAAATCGGTGAAGCCATTTAACTCAGAGGTTCCAAGGAAACCTTCATACGTACATGACCACGAAAAAAAATAAAACCAGTCAGTATGGTAATAACTTGTTAATCTTTGTATATTTAAAATCGACAAATTACAAATCAATAGACAACTTTTTAATCTCTGATGAATGCGTTAAAAATGTTTTTTTTTTTATATATATTTTCATTGAGGTCTATGCACGGGATTTTTATAGACATAGCAAACGAGTGTTGTACTATGTTACCAGTTGCAGTTAGAATGTATAGATACCGCTAATGCCGACCTACATTTTCCCGCGGCTTTATTCTAGATGTGTCTGCCTATAGAGCCGGTTTTGATCGATAATGAGCCACGGTGTACCTAGATTCATATCTTGGCCGTTAGCAAGGATGCCATCTTGTTTATATTGTTAAAATATAAATTAATCTTAGATTTCTATATGCAAATTATGATTAGAGTCGAGTGAAAGTTTACATTCACTTAGAAAGTCAGTGATATAAATTTATTACAGATTTATGTTTAATTGCGGATATTATGTGTAATTAGAAATACTACAGTCAATCTCCATATAAAATCATGAATTTATATAAACGAAGGAATTTTCTATGGGTTCCTATCCTATTCTACCTTCTTAAGGAGTAGGCTCTTTTGTTGAAGGTCCTTGAGGTGAATTTAGAAATATACCGCTGTGAAAAAACCATTATACTATGCAGTACTTCTTAAATTAAATCGGAAAGAAAGATGTTTTAAAAGAAAAAACGCGATAAAACATGAATGCATTGACATGCATGAGATGCAATGCATGAACATGAATGCATTTTGAATAACTAGAGACGATTTACACATGTGCCGCTAAGTCCATAACAAAAAGAATGTCTGAAATATCTTAATTGTGTTACATTTATAAAAAATATTATTTTGAAACGTTATCACTTTACTAATGTTTTTTTATATTTTCAGTTTTGTGTTTGGCCGTGGGCCTAAGCAACGCACTTTGGTTAAGACAAGGCCGTTCCGACCAACCCAAAGATTCCAGATTCATCGGGGAGGCGACGAACGAACTTTCAACTACTATATTCCAGGTAATTATATAGAAAGTTAATATTTCCTATACATTACGTGACTTCGACTTGTAAGTGTCAGGAAATTAACGTCAGATATTGAGGTCAGAATGTTAGTAAAGTAAGTCTATATATGTCGCTCACTCAGCGGCCAATGCATCATGTAATCAGAAAACTTGAACAGTTCAATCAATAAATAACTAGTTTGTCTATAGACAGTAACCTTTTACTATACATGAGAATTTCAATACATTTTAATACATTGTTGTAGGGATACATCGATGATAATAATAACTTGGCATTCTCACCGCTTGGATACGCTGCCATTCTTGCAATCCTTGCTGAAGGAGCTAAAGGCGAGACGAGAAATCAACTGGTTACGGCATTGCATTTGCCTGAAAACCCAAATCAGACGAGAAATACTTTCCGTTATATTATGGAAAGACTGAAAAATACAAACGAATACAAGTACAATCACCCTGAATTGAAGAATTTCTTTTACATTTACAAAAACTATACCATTAATGAAGACTATAAAAAAATCTTAGAAGACTATTATTTGACGGAGGTACGATCTGTCGAAAGATTTCAATCAGAGTTAAAATCAGACGACGATGAAGTGTCAGAGAAGAAAGAAGATATTGAAACGAAAGACGAAATTTCTGAACCTTTGCCTCTTAAAGAAACGGAAGAAAAATACATCACATTCGCAATGGAAGATAAGCCGGAAAAAGTTGATGTTTCATATTTAGGATTCAAGCCCGCAAAGAATATCAAAGAAAAGATTAAGCTTGTTAAAACATTGACGAAAAAAGAAAGAGAAGAATTGGAAGACGAAGAGGAGACTATGGTTGCTGTAGAGGCAAGAAACCATGCTAGAAGTCTGAAAATTCTGCATGACAAAAATGACATTTCTTCAATAGTATCTGTTAACAGCGTTGGTAAAAAATCTGGCAAACGTAAGTCATACTATATTATTATTCAAGGCTTTCATAAATCAGGAATTTTATAAATCAATTTGAAACGTGTTTATTTTCAGCTTCCAAATCCAACTCACTGATGATCATCTTCAATGGAATGTATTTCCGAGGTTCCTGGAAACAACCCTTCGAAGTCGTCGAATCTGGTGTCTTCTATAAATCTAACACAGTGAAGAAACAAGTTTCTATGATGAAGACGACGGGTACGTTCAAGACAAGCTCTCTTCCAGACTTAGACAGCGAAGCGCTCATGTTACCTTATGACGTAAGTAGAAAAATCATTGTAATGACTTTAATTATTTGCGTAGCCACATATTGAGATTTAATTTACCGAATAACAAAAACTAAATTATTCAAGCATCAACGTCGACTCCTAAATATACACTCATATATTGTTTTTTCACTAACCATCCTACCAGTCTTTAATATTATTAGCCTGAAGACTAATACGGCTGGATAAGAAATTGATTTTACGATAGTATGATTTTTAAGTTTTTAGGAAAGTTTAAATGTTTTCGGTTTCAGTCATTATATTTTTTAAAGAAATGACATCTTGTTTCAGGGTGGTCGATATGTGTTGCTCGTTGTCGTGCCGCGCTCTCGAGACGGTTTGACCCGTCTCATCGCAGACTTACCGTCTGTGCCTATCGCTGATATCCAAGAGACGATGGTCGATGAAGAACTACAAGTTTCGATTCCTTCGTTCTACGTAGAGACAACCACAAAGCCAGTTGCTGCTCTTGCTAAGGTTGATTTTAATTTCTATAATATTATATTTTTTAAATATCCATTTAAATTATGTTAAGTAATCTTTACTTCCCCTAATTCACAAACGTGTACAAGTGTTTAAAATATCTTTGGTTAAGGAAAACAAAAAAGAACTGTGGCTTTTTAGAAAAGGCGGATACGAGATTTCACTCCCGAGATTCACCCCTAATATTGGATGAAGGATATTAGGTTTTAAGTAATATAAATTAATTAATCCTTCTCATTGAAATTTGCTTTTGAAAGATATTTAGTTTTGATAAATAGGAACTAAAAGGTTGTGTAAATATTAATTGAAAATATTATCGTTCTAATCATTATAAACTAAAATATTTAATTGAAGGCTTTATTGAAGCGATTCAAAATTATGTTTCGTTTACTCAATTAAATAAAAACATCGATAAGAAAGTTTGATTTGCTTCACTAGTTTTAGTAAAAACATAAGTATATTTGAACATTATTGAAAATTAACTCAAATTAAATGAAATTGAATAAAATTAGTAATATCAACACTAAATTGCTTACATTTACGTAAGTAAATTAAAGCAGTAGTATTAAAGCTAACCTCTGGAATATTAATCGAAATATAACTATTTCAATACTGTTCCTTTACCAACGTTGAATTCTACCGCCTTTACTTTAGTGATATGATTATTGAAGTATCATTAACTAAACTTTTTCTTTCAGTTCGGCGTCAGTAACATCTTCAGTCGCGATGCGGAGCTGTCCGGTGTGTCGGAAGACGAAGGTCTTTTCGTACAAGAGCTGGTGCAGCACGTTGCTGTCCGCGTCGACAACGCCGATTCCTCCGTCAATGAACTCTCTGGTAATTATCTAAATCATCATCATCATCTTAAGGCATGGTTGAGATTCGATCTGTGTTTTCTTTTTCTAGCAAGGATCTAAATACTGTATTTTCAAGAAACTTTAAGAAGACTTATGCGTTTCCTGACTTTAAGTAGAATAGGGAAAGGGGAAGCATAAGGAACATGTAGGAAATGGTCTTTTGTTTATCTTTGAAAATTTATATCCAAAATCTTCCTTGATAACCTGTGATATTTATTTAATATCCAGGACTTGTGAACAATTTTCCATATTAATAAAATAATCTTTGTTACAGCTGCCAATCCTGGATTGGAATCTTTCAAGAATGTTCCGCTGTACGAGGAGAGGTCTCCGCGTCGATTCTGTGTTGAACATCCCTTCATATTCTATATTATGGACCGTTTGGATAACCTAGTGGTGGTCGCTGGTAAAGTGACTGATCCCCAACAACCAACGCCCTTCGAAGTTTGATTTCCTACATTTTTCACAATCTAATTTACGGCGAGTTCGTGTACAGTCGGGGTAAAAAAGATTCATTGCCTTAAAGCCGATATTAGCTTGCACCAGACACATTGGTAATTAAATAGCACCATGTTGAGGTCATTATTTACTATATTGATCAAAAGAAATAATTTTACAGGCAGTTGTTTACTTTAGTTTGAAAAAGTCTTGTATCTGATTTAATAAAAGGATTAAATTTGAAAAGTGACGAAGGATTTTATACCCCGACTGTACTTGTATTTTTATAGATGGACAAACTGTTGAATATTTTTATGAAAATGAAATTTCAAAATGAATTCTTACACGCCAGATTTAAACCCACCCTGATACCTTCTCTTCTCAATTTTATTTTCTAGTTCTTATGTTTTTAGTTTTAATTTTTAAACATTTGCTGTGAATTCATGATTTTAGACACTTTCTTATTTTTTTTCAAATCTAAAAATCGAAACCAGAAGCATTTGATAATAAAAAAGTACACAGCGTAGTTAAGTTAGAATAAGCTTTTTTATTTTAATTTATTATAATTTGAATGTTGTGAGTTGTGATATGATATAGAATAAACTATTTATTTTCAAAGGAATTCAATTTTTTATTTTATGCTTTTCTTTACTTCATTTACATTGATCCCATAAGATCAAAATTATAATGTAAGAACTTTTCTTCATGATCATAATTTTATATTTATGCTTCAAAACCAGACAACGGGTTGGCAAGTTTTACATAAGGTCCGAATATTCTTTATAAAAATTATCAAAGTCTAGATAAAAATCTACGGGCATTTCAAATTGGGCTTGACGTAATATAGTGTTTTTAAATGAATATGTATTTATATTTAAAAATATTTATTTAGCCCTATATGTATGTATATACCTATATGCATTTATATTTAAACATATTAGTTTAGACCTACAATATATTCCGTCTATGGCTAACGACTAAAATCTAGTCGAAATATTGTTGGACACTTAATACACATGAACAGGTTAGTATTTGATTATTTAAAAAAAAAACTTTAACATTCCTAAATACTTTATAATACGCCTGTTGTATTTTTTGTCATTGGACATTTTTAGGTAACAGAAAAAAATATTACTATTAAGTTTTGGCAGGAAACTAGAAATCTATTAAAAATTGAAATAGACTTTTTCAATTTAGGTTTGTTACCAAACTACTTGTAATTTATTATTTTCACTACTTGTTTACGTGTCGTGAAGATATATTTGAGGTGCGGTCTTACTGTTAAAAGTATCACTTACAGACAACCAAATAAGTGCTAATTTTGAAGTAAAATGGAGCCTGGTAAGAGTAAAGGTTCCTTGTAAGTAATAAATATATCATTGAAAATGTATATACGTTATTACTTATGCAATAAAACGATATTAATATTATTACATTTAGTAATTATACATTCAGAGTTTTTAATTATATAAGTTATATTATTAGTAGTTCTCAATTGTTAGCTGTATTTCGAACGCTGGTTGAATTACGTCAAATCTGTGTTAATAATTTTGTTTTACAAATGTGGGTAGTTTTGTTATAATACTTGGCATAAATATTTTGTTATTCAAAGTTTATGTTGCGCCGGTCGCGATCGATAGTGGAAAAAAAACAATAAATATTAGTGTTTGTAAAGTTTAAAAGAAAATGGAATCCGATAAAGAGAATTTGAATAAATGGAATGATAAAACAAAGATTCCGTTACCCGTTAAACCGTTGCCGGCCTTACCGAAACATTTATTAAAAAGCGAACAAAGAGTTCCGTTAAGAAATATCAATAGCGTCGATCTACCAGCTGGAACGAGCCGAACGTTTGGAAAAGTCATACCTCATAAACAAATTGTGCAAAATGAAAAGACAGGAGACAAGTTTATAACTCTAAGACAAAAAAATTACGACCTCGATTGGGATCTTAAGCTTATACAAGACAAAATTAAAGACAAAGACGACAGTATAATAACAATAAGCGATGACAGTTTGTGTGAAAAGGATAATTTAAATAATGTTGAAGCAAAGAGAGTTGACACTCCTTACAAATCGCCTATAGAACGGAATAAAGCAAAAAATGTAAAGAGAAGTTTGAAAAGACCACACAGTAGGGAGTTGCAAGGCCTCTCACCATTGGGACCGGCAGAAAAGAAAGGCGATGAGAAACATAAGAGACGTTTGAAATTCGACGAAAACTTTCGCGATCAGAAACTACCTGATTACAGTAAGTAGTTTTAATATGCGCTATCATCTATTGTAGGACGTTTCTTTTATCGTAAGATATTTATTATTTGAATAATTATATCGTTATATTTTTAATGATCCATTTTTATTCAGTGATAGCGGATGATGATGGCATACTAAATATTAGGTTCATTTTTTGTGGAAATGTCTAGAATATAATAGTCTATTTTTAATATGACTATGTTAGGAAATAGAGATAAGAATATAATATGTTGCAACAGTGCGGTATAGGCGAGCAATTATTTAAGACACAACTGAAAGCATAAAAAAGAAGAAAGCTAAATTAAAGAAAGCATTTAATGATATGGTGATCATTAAACTCGGAAAAAAGTATGCTATAACCTTGTTAATATGTTTGTTTATTTCCAGGCGAGGAGTTGTACAGGAAGTCTCTGCACAGTGACTATGCCGTTGATATGTTTGAATATTTACTGAGCGCGGAGACGCCAGGCCAAGTGTCCATACTGCCCACCATCAGTCGTGCTTGCGTTCTGAACTGGCTGATGAAAGTAAACGTAAGTCAAGTAATTTTTAATCACTACATCTTAAAAATCTTCTTTTAAAAATAAACTGGCTCGTTTCAGTGTGGAATAGTAGATCCTTTAATGTTTTTTATATCATGTACTGGCACCTCATAATTTATAGATTTTGAATCGAGACAAAAGATACATAGAAATTTAAATAGAAGTATAAACTAATACGCCGATAGTTTTGCTTCTATAAAAAGTGTTTCTTCACAAGGGTGGGACAGTTTGAAGATGAGTGTACAGTTTTTATACGAATTAAAATAAAGACAAACTCTTGCATATTTCATGACCCTTTTTGCGTGGGATATAAAACAGTTATTATTTTATTATGAACGCTTTGAGATCTCATTCGTGGCCAAGTCTTCAATTTATCTTCGTTTCGAAAAGATGTAAATTGATCGCGTAATAATATTTTAGAAACATTCTACAACCAGTTTTATTAAATTGCATAGATTAAAAAGGAAATACAACTGGCCGGTTATAAAAACACGAGTTAGTTTTTTTTTTATTAATTAAAAGTTGAATCCAAATTGCTTATACCTTTTTAATCATTCATCTCTGATTGTGAACCGTGGTGTCTTTGTTGAAGTCTATGAAAACCAGAATAAATAAGCCTGTACCAAATTTCGTGAGGCACTTGAACTGGTCATTCGGAATTGGGTTTTGTTAGGAAAAACCAATGACGTTTTTCTCTCAATAACCTAATAAATGTCAATGAGAACTTATGAATACGAAATATTAAAGATATAATTGTTGCCATAAAGATAAACTCAATAGGGAAAGATTTATTAAAAATAATAAAGCTCGTTTCTTATATTTTTGCTCTTACATTCGCCAAAACTTTCTGTAACTATTCTAACTAAACTTACCTTAAGCTTGTGAAGGTTCAAGATAATAGTCGAATGTCGAATTTGAACCAACCATGTTGTGCATATCCCGCGAACGTAAACAAAGCTGGCGTTTTAAAACAAATTAAAGACAAACACGAAATTAATAAAATTTAACTAATAAAATTTGTCAAGGGACCTCGAGGTAATCCAGCGGTAGTGCAGACAGCGTGTTGGTATTTGGACTCGGTGCTGTGTGGGCGCGTGGTGCAAGTAGACCAACTGCAGCTGGTAGCCGCGGCGTGCTACTGGATCGCTCAGAAGATCCACGGCCCAATACTGTTGGCCTCCAGACTCGTGAAGTACTCCAGCAAGGCTTTCAGCTGCAATCAACTGAGAAAGACGGAGCTGGGAATCTTAAATAAACTGGTATGATAAAAAACGTAAAGCGTAAATATCATATTTAAGCGAGGTGGCTACGATGTTACCTTCTTTGGACACCTTTCTATCAAGCGTCGCTCCATTATTACTCATGTCGTCCTTTACGCAATACTTCAAAACCTTTATAAAGATATCCTTACATATCTGCTAAACCTTTTTTTATATTTTAGGCAGAATCAAATCTTTGATTAATAGAAATAATAACACTTATATAATAATAACAGTAAAGACTGTAAACCTCCAGCGATGATAATCGACTATAACTAAAACCACTATCTATTTCAGAAATTTCCCAAACAACCGATAGTACCGCAAGATTTCATAACGTACTTGTCATGGATTTCCAACAAATCTTGCTTTGGCGAGATCGAAGTTGCTGCAACGTTCTTCTGCATGTCCGCTCTGATGATCGACAAAACATTTAGCGCTGAATTGCCGTCGGTCATCGCTGGAGTCTGCGTACGTAATGCTCTCATAGCACTCGGAGACCGGGAGTCGATTCGGCGTCTACATAATTGCCCGATGTAAGTAATTTAATTGCAATTAATCGACAGGGGTTTAGGGCAAAAGGGGTATAAACTACGGATTCAAATGAAGTTCCCGTTACAGTTCAAGACAATGTCTACTAATTGCAAGTTTTCTGCTCCTTTATATATCGTTGCTGCCATCAATATGTTAATTCCTTATTATGTCAGTATCATATATTGTTTCATTTGCTAGCAACATAGAGTGATAGACCATATTATCACGTTAGTTCCTCAAATAAGACAAAAACTAATCGCTAATAATTAAATAAAAGTAAAAATTGTATATGCAATACGAAAAAAACAAATAATTTTAAGAGTAGGTAAAATGCCTTATCCTGTATTTAGTTTCACCACATTATGTTATTCTGTTTCTTCTTTGTGTTTTTGATTAAATGTCAACAAAGGTCATGCGTTAAAGATCATGAACACATTTATAAAATGGATGTGTTATTTAATAAAAATATAAGTTTTGTCATTCCATCAGTATTTTAATAATTGCTGAATTTTTAATCTATTTTATGACAAGAATATTTCATTATATTCATGGTCACTGGAGCAAGCTTATATTTAATAATTTGACGTAATACATACATTTCAGGTTATTGTCAACTTTTAGCAAATCCTTTGATTCGATATATGCAAATTTAAATCCACGCTCAAACTAATCCGATAACCTTAACTTGTGTCAATGTCACTTGTAGAAAACCCCTAGCAATGGTTGTGGAGAAAAGAATTTCCTCTTTTAGAAGAAGCAAAAAAGAAAAAATATCTGTTCTTCATAGTACACACATTATTTTTCTTTTAATTTAGAGTAAGATTGCTATTGAATATGTTTATTCTTCTTTTAGTTTTCAAGCAATAGAGAAGAAAACGGAGAATGTGTGCGCCATATGCTCTCGATTGCGTCGCGCCGTCGGTGTAGTGTCACAAAACAATTTCGAGTACAAAGCGCCCATCGAGCTATTCGGGGCAGGTCCACATTACATTGCGCAGAAAGTGATTAAATTCGTAAAAGAAACACTCGCCGACAACTGTACATAGAGGAACTTTGAGGAAAATGCTCGCGGATTGTGACGTGATTTCAAGACTGGTTGGTTAACTATCTGTAGAATAAAAAAAACAAGATGGTGGAATGCCTGACCGACTGCGCTCGCTATGTGTGAATATTTTAAACGTAATGTTTGGGTTTTTCTGAATGCCTTAGAAAAAAGTTTATAATATTTCTTGTTCTCTTTGGTTTTTACATTGATATATAACTATGTCGATATCAATTGTTTTTAGTTAGTAAATTTTTTTGTCGTAACAAAATGAAATGTTGATACTTTACAAAAAGTATAAGTTGATACATTTTATTCTGTTTAAACTTAAAAGTGATATCAATGAGTGGCAGGTCCACATTTTGATTACTAGTTTCAAATAAATTTCTTGGAACATAATTTCTTGAATTGTAGTTGATTGTTTTATGTAAGTGTAACTGTTATCTATAAATTATTATATATGTTATTTTGTTGCAAACATTTTCACATTTTTTCTACTTCTATTTTTCCTTTAATCTATGACTCTAAACTTTATATGAGTTTTAAATAAAGAACTGTAAATAGTTTATATCAATGTAAAAATATTGTAAATGTTGTAAATAATGGAACTTATTTTCTCGACATTTAAGATATCTAATAAGGTAGTAAAAATTATTGACAGACTCGAGGACTCTAATAAAAAGGACAGGACTTTAAAAGACATTTTAACTTTTGACTTTCATAGGCAAATTTTTTTATTATCTGTTAAATTCACGTATAACCGAACAAATAAACTACGAAAAAAAATAGACGCTACATTTGTAATTAAAGATAAAATTTTAAATGTATTAAAAATTGTAACAAGCTTTAAAAAGACTTTATAGTCAGAAAATAAACGATAGCATGAAACAGTTTTTTTTTTTAATTATCCAAAGGTCAACTAACAAAGGTAGCATTTAAATTATTAATGTAAGAATAATCTTATAAAACCCCCCTATTCGATATTTATAACATCGCATCTTTAAGTTGTAATACAAAGCGCCAGGAAAACAAAAAAAACCGGCTGCTGTGGAAAAACCAAGACTCGAAATGTCTACTAAGTCGTTTAGACGGCCCGCATCTGTTGAAGATGATACAAAAAGAAAAATAAACTTTATTGCTATGTGCATATAGTTTTAAATTGTTTACACGTAAGCATTTAAAGAAGGATCAGAGAATTGTGTTGTTTGTGGCCATTCCACTCATATCAGACCTTAGTTGTGGCGAGTAAACGTGCATTGTGTTGTACAGATAAAATATCTTGCATTAATGTTGTTAAATAATTTGTTTACTTGTGATAATTAAATAATTGTTCATTGTTTATTGCTAGTGCAAATTATTGTTTAAAATGTTTATAAAACGTAAGTAAAATTTATTTTTAATACAATGATTCACAACACTGGTGAATCATGACACTACAGTAATTTTATAATTATTTTGTTGGGTTAAATATATCTTCATAGATTAAAACTATTTTATACTTTAATCTGTAACAATATTATTTTTACTTCCAGTAATAATAGCTTGTTCTCTTTTGATATGGAGAGCGGATTCCCAGAGATATCAATCAAATATAGACTTTGAACAACTAATTTTTGGAAACATTCGCAATAGTATTCCACAGTTCAATGTTGATCCGTTTGGAGTTAGTGATATTTATCCTCGAACGTATCCACAAAATGCGGATCAATCTTTTTTAAATAATGGATTGGGTGCCGAAAAAAGATCACCCGATAATCAAGCTAACGTTCGGACTCAGCAACCGTTACAACAAAAGAAAAATCCACCGATTGTTCAACAACACAAGCCAACACAATGGCAAAATCAACAAAAAACCTCACAACAGCTGCAACAACAAAACTTGCAATTGCAACAGCAACAAAAATTGCAGGTGCAGCAACCACAAAATTCGCAATTACAACTGCAACAGCAGTTGCTTCAACAACAAAACCTGTTACAACAACAGAACTTGCAACAACAGCAGAACCTTCAGCAACAGCAGAATCTGCAACAACAACAGGATATAATACAACAACAAAACCTACAGCAACAACAGAATTTGCCCCAGCAGGCAAATTTTTACCAAGATAACCAGCAGCAGCAACAACTTAATTATCAGCAAAATTTACAATTAGGACAACCAAGCTTCCAACAAACAGTACAACCACAACAACAACCCCAACAGAATATACAACCACAATCACAGTACTATCAACAGAATTTACAACAACAGCAACAAAATTATTTACAAAATCAACAACACCAGCAACAACTGCCTCAACAAAATCAGCAACCTCAAATTCACGGTCCGAATAATCAAAATTATTATTCCGGTCCAACCCAAACCCAAATAGGAATAAGTGGAGGTCTACCATCGAAATTTGGCACTGTGGATACTGGAAAAACAAGCCAAAATGCAAATTACAACAACGAAACATTTCCTATAACTAAATTTGGTCTGAGATTGTTTAAGGTAAGTTTTTTTTATCTTAACTAATTGAAAATAAATCAACTATTTAAATATAATTATCTTCTATTTTACATTTAATTTAGGTTAAACTCATTGAAGTATGCAATGCCTTTATTTATCGATTTATAATTTTATTTTTATAGTAATTACATTAGGAAACACATATCACAGAATCTTTTTATATTGGCGAAAAAATTAAAATATATAAGCTCTACCGAGACGTTTTTACTTAATGATACGCTCCCACGCAATGAAAAAAACCATATCTCACGCCTGTATTACCCGAAGGGGTAGGCAGAGGTGCAACTAGTGAACCCACATTTCGCCATATGTTTTTCCATCCCATAATGTTATAGGAAGCTAGCCTATCATCATATCGGGCTCTCATGCAATGCTCCTACGTTAAATTATTTTTTTCCCCGCGTTCCCTGGAACTCGAGATTAAAATTCCGCGCTGCAACACGTTAACATTCCTCTCGAGACATGTCACCTTTTTCCCAACAAATTCTACTGTGTACACCGTCTCGAATCAGAGTGTGATATACGGATATGATGTTTTGTCTTAAAAGTTTTTGGAAATATAACACATACTGTACACAAGTTTTATGTAAAAGAAATGTGTGTAACTTTTTATATGGCCACGTTTCGTTTACAAAATACAATATCAATATATCTGTAACTGAGATGTTTAAAATAAATTTTGGAAAGTCGACACGAAAATAGATATCTTAAAAATAAAATCTAGGTACAGTCGTTAAAAAAACTCATTGATTAAATGTATAATATACAAACTGTATGTAACTGTTCAGTTGTATACAACATACCAAAACTAAAAGACATAAATACGTATGAGATACAAGGAAAATAATTTGCAATGTTGGCAAGAATGTGGTTTTTCCTACTTATTGAACATCTTTTATTTCGTAAATAAATTGATAAGATGAAGATTACTAAATGAAATAATTATTTTAACATCAATTACAGGCTGTAATTGGGCCGGGTAATAATGTGATATCTCCGTATTCAATCGGATTGCTATTGGCGCTTGTCCAACAAGGTGCGCTGGGGTACACTCAGCAAGAAATCACCCAGGCGCTACAGTTAACGCCGAAAGATTCGCAATCATTGTTCAAAGGACTTACAGCGTTCATGAAGGTATATTATTTCATAATTTTTTAATGTTATTCGGACAATTTTATTTAGACATTAATTAAAAGAATAAATTGTATTATACTATACTAAGATTTATACATTACATTAAGTACTAGCACAACGATATTAGTATTATTAATCTAACTGTTGTGGCGCAGTCACCAAAAGTTGGTCTTGGTCTCCGACAATAAGCCACTTATATCGATCCCGAGCCATCTCCAGCCATTTCACAATGTAAGGGACAGATAGAGAACACTTTTGAAAAATATTATCTACCTTTTGATTAAGTCGGATAATCACACTATTTAAGACTCAATTCAATTTGCTCTGTGAATATATCACGACACTTTTTGAGCATTATCTATTTCAACATTTAAATGGTATAATTTACATTTACAGATTTAAAACACTTATGCATTTCTGTATATTTCCTCTTTTCACGAAGAAAATATATATTTCTTTATGTTGTGATTGGAGTTTGTGAAACTGGGGAATATGTTAAAAATCAAAGGGAAATAATATGAATGAGAGATTGTTATTATTTATTTATATTATAATACGTTTCGTTCAATGTTTAATACTGTTGTTTAAAGTTGTAGGTAAGTATTAATTATTACATTTAATTACAATATATTTGTATCTGGATAATCTACATAATAAGATATGTAAATAATACAGCGCAGTTTACTGATAAAATTTAACTTTCTATTAACAAATCGACGTGCCAATAACTTATTGGATATAGGTAAGGATGACTAGGCATTTACAATATAGTCGCGGGTACGCATCCTATGTTCGATTAGTTTCGTGAAATAAATTCTTACAAAAGCTTTTCAAGCTTACTCAATATTCATCAGACAAAATTCATATTCCTTCAGAATCTTTCTCGTATGAACCGTTTTACTCGTGCAATAGCCGGTCTTTTCCACTGTTCTAGTTATTTTAGTACTTATTTCGATTCAAATATTGATTTTCTTTTATTTCTCCAACAGAAACGAGGTTCACAGAACATTTTTAAAGTCGCCAGCAACATGTATTTAGCAAATGACTTCAACGTCGACGGCAAGTTCAAATCGAATGCTCTAAGT
Source organism: Papilio aristodemus (assembly GCA_016277805.2). NCBI lineage: Eukaryota > Metazoa > Arthropoda > Insecta > Lepidoptera > Papilionidae > Papilio > Papilio aristodemus. Next base: position 2,198,267 of record JAABKM020000010.1, on the reverse strand, counting down.
AATTTTGGTACTGACGTCACTCCTACCAACTTCAAAGACCCGTACGGCGTCACGCAGAGGATCAACACCTGGGTGGCTGGGAAGACAAATTATATGATCACCAATCTGTTGGCACCAGGTAAAGCAATAATTTTATTTATTATTTTTAATACTAATCGCAACCGCGGTTGAGGAACCGCGGATGCGTTTAGTATTAACCGCCGCCCATGGACATCCACAACACCAGAGGTGGTGTTGGTTTATGAGAACCGTTGCTCGTTTGCCCTCCTATCTTATAAAAAAATACTGTATGAATATTTATGTGAGTCATTGTTTATGCCATCGTGTTATATTTATAATAATTTTCACAAGCAAAAAAAAAAGAATCCCTCGGCTGATGAAAATGTAATTAACTTCAAATTCTGAAAGACATATTCGATATTTATACGTACGTCAGATTTTTAAAACCTTGAATTTAATTTGAATAAGTACGAATTTTGTTGATATGATAAACTTATAATGTGACTTGTGAGATAACGCTTGATAGAAAGGTATGGAAGGAGGGAACTTGTTGTGCCGACCCACCTAGACTGGGATCAAAGCAAGGTGATGATGATGAAAAATAAAACTTCCTAGTTGTCGATATCTCGTAGGTAACTAAAATCAAATAATATAATCAAAATGGTACAGGGGTAAATTAGTTTTATTTTAATCTGTAGTATGCTCACAAATGTAAAAGTCCTTAAAAAAATAACTTCCACTTTCAGAAAGTACATTGAAAGTTCGTAATA
>JAABKM020000010.1:2049558-2072812 GCA_016277805.2 Papilio aristodemus | reverse complement strand
ATATATATGTTCTAGTGAAGACTTTTCACACGCAATAGTGCCATGTCGTCGTGTAAGCAGCGTTATGCTCAATTTGTAAAGATGCTATGGCGCCATCGGACCGCTAAGGGTTTAATTTTAACGAAAATTTATATACAAATTATATAATGCTATGAATATTTTATTATCCAGAATCTAGTTGATAAAATATTCGTATTTTTCAAATGTGTCATTTGCCTTCTCGAGTTTGACGAGAAGCAGCCTCCGGACGCAGTTCACGAGTATTTTTCAAAATTTCAATAGATGAGTGGGATAACGTGTGCCTTATTTATCATGGCATAGGTATTCTAAACATAGCCTAAGATCTAGTCCTTGTTATTCGTTCGTTCGTTTAAAATACATTAAATATAGATTGATATTAGTGAAGTGGCAAATGAAACAAGCAATAAAGCACATTTTAGTATTTTTATTTTTGGTAAAATTTACCACAATACAAAATAATGATAGAAATAAATAAAAGTAATAATTGTAGACAGGTCATAGAACTATGCATTGTAAAGTTGGTGCTTTTAAAGCAATATAATATAATTTATAATAACATTAGGCAAAATGGCATGTGTACATTAAAAATAAAAGCATTATTTTTAACACAAAAATAATATCAAGACTGACATTTACACTTAAAAAGAAAATGATCATTCATCACTTAGTGATTTGGTCTTTTCATTGATTTATAATTGTACACAGGACTAACAAATTGGACTTGCACAGACACAATTTAAAGCGTCATTTACATTACATCAAAATAATCATTGATTTGTTTTAAAAAAAAATTAATTGATAATCATTATACAAGGCTTTGATAAAATTGAAAACGAAATAAAACCAAGGAAACAGGAAAGGCGAAATTCATGTTAATATTATTCAAATACAAAACTAAATATTTAAAAAATAGATGTTAATCATAATTTATAATAATTTACCTGTACTTTTATTATTTATTATCATATTAACTCGATGTAAGTTAATTTTATTTTCCGCCTACCTCCATGTATCAAATGTAAACAAAATAACAACCGCTGTGTATATTATTTAAAGAAGAAATAATGGCTCACTGATGTTACATAACTAGGTCGTAATGTAGAGTTAAGACTAGGTCCGTAATATTATTCAAATTAATTTTACATACAAACATTTATATCTCAACGTTATTTTGGATCAAGAATTATAGTACATACAATATTTCAAATACATAATGAAACATTTGTAATTTATCATTACATTTAGATAGCCAGTAGTTTTTGTGTTTACATTGAAATATAAATTGTTTATATATCTCTGAAGTTGATTATGTATACTGTAAAATGTTTTGGGAACTATATCTATATGTATATTCTGCTATAGACCGTTTATATAAAATACTTGGGAAGGACATTACATTAATACTGCTATTGTAAGATGCAGTAGATAAAATCCAACTAATACATTAAAACTATTCATTACATTTGACAGTCACAACTAACTTATTGAAATATATGTGATGTAAAAACTGTTCTCACTGGTGTGATGATGATTGTGATGATGATTGACGCTTAAATACTATTAAGTTTGGTTCATCAATTAACACACATATCGGAAAAACAATAAACTAAAAGGTTTAATAATAATTACGTGTCTCAAAAACCAAGCTGTGCCGAAAATACAATTAAAGCTAACAAATGTGCATTTTCAAGTTAAACCGTGCCCGACTGGGAGCCAATTCTGTTTTTCACTGAGCATTCCACCGACTACTGAATCTCCCGCCTCGTTCCGCACATCTAATAACTTATTATATACAGTACATTAACGCTTATAACATACAACTTAACACAATGACTACAATAAAACGATTTGTCGCTTAAATAAAATTATTATGACAGATAATTCCTCTTATTTACAAATTCGCTATACATTACATTACACTTTAGATTTAATAAAAAGAAAATGTAACATTGTACTTGCGACTTGCCTATACTCCTTCACGAATGTACTTGCGTGTTAAAACTTATGTACACGTTAGTCGAGACTTAAACGATCACAAGTGACGAAATGTAAAAACATAATGAGGAACAAATTACACTGTACCTAGCACTAACCATTCCTCGCCCGAGCCGGGCTGGACATATCACATCCACTTCGAGTGTAAACACTTCCCGCCGAACCCTAACAGCCGTACGTAAAGGGGGAACTAAAATATTTACACGCTGTATACATATATATAAAAAAAACTTATCACAAAATAAGGATATATTTTTTTAAATATAAATCAATATAATATACACGTTCCAACAATTTCAAACACTGGGCAGATTCAAAATAAAAGAGATCATAATAAGATTCATGGAAACGCACGTCCAATCGTGGCACAGAATGTCAAGACTAAAAAGGTGGGAAAGAGATATGTGAATTTGACTTATTGTCTTACAATACATATTTACATATTAAAATTGTGCTCGACCCAGTATTTCTCGCTGCACATTCCTCGCAACATCCATTACGATCCGTCTTACTACACATCCGATAATGTCTCATTGGGATTAAAATCATATCTCATTAAAAATGTTATGTCTAAATCCATTATGTACTTATTAAATTATGCTATTGAATAAAGCCTTTAATGGAGAGCTTTAGCTCATATGTCACGAAGTTAAACTAGACACCACACAGACAGACAATTGATTGTATAATGCTATGCTAGTTTTCTGTACTTGTTTTTTCACTTGCCTCACTGAGGCTAGGTTAATTGACACTCACTCATTGGTTTTCACTTGTTTTCACTCAATTGAGGTACTTCCTGCACTTCTTAGCACCGCATGTGCACGGTATCTTGACCTCTTCGAAGGGGAACTTGTAATCGTAGGTCAATTCCTCCCCGACTGTGATGCGCCGCAGCGCAAAGATGAGAATGTGCTTGTGTCCATGGATATCCACGACACGAGAATAGCAATTGGGCTGAAAATAATTTAATTCGAAAATTTTTTATACCTACGAATTTTTAAACAATAATTAATTCATTTTGAAATAATAAATTAATATTTCCTTTAACCATTTCAACGAAGCTTTATACTAAGACCTGGTCCACGATGTCGCGTGCTTCGTAATCGTTTAACATTAGGCGACCCGTTACTTGACCGTTACTTTGTGTCAACACTGTGTACTCACATCGCACGAGTGGTTGATGAACCTCGCGGCGTTGCCCTTGAGCGTGGCGTCTACAACGAGGTTGTCGTCGATACGGAACATGTAGCAGCCGCCGACGCCGCGCCGGCCGCTCGTCGCCTCGTACCGCTTCTCGCGCTGGTCCGCTAACACCGCGCGGATCACTTCGCCCGCGTACTCTATTACCATATCACCTGTGAATTTTACAACATTTTAATTAGAGTTTTTGCAAAGTCTCTGCTTTTATTCAAAAATAATTAGCGAGCCTCAGAGATCATATATCGAATGACACAAAAAGTAAGCCTCTAAAAGATGAGTATGCTACTGGATAAGGCAAGGGATTTTTATGACTACGTTTTACTACGTCTATAAAGTAGATTTTTATTATTTTCATTTACCTTCTTCAATGTCACGTTTGCAGAATAAGCCACGACCGTGAATGTGCGATCTGTAGACACCGACCGAAGCTTTCGATGTCTCCTTAAGTTGTCTGAATCGCATTGCAGGGGGCAGCGTTGCTAGACGTCTGTATATATTCAAAAAAAATTACTGATCGAAAATAACTGACATAAACAAGGACTTAAAGATTCAAATATCCTTTACGCTTACATCTGTTTATAGAAGAGATTAAAAATGATTTAGTAGATATTGCATTGAAATCAGTTTTTTTTTCTTTCAATAAATGGGAATGTTTCGCAGTCATCAGAACGAATAAAAAACTACGCAACTAAATTTTTATTATCTCATAAAATTTTCATATGCCTGTATTATGAAGATAAAAGAAGGGGAATAAAATTTACCTTGAAATCAAACTCTCGCCTTCCTGTCCGCCAAACGGCGGCGGTTCTTCTCTGAAGGGCGAGGCCATCCAGCTGAACATGTCGTGATTCGGCTTCCTAGCGACGGGGCCGGTGCGCGCGCTGCCCCACGGGCTCTCCTTGAAGCCCTCGCTCAGGTCCAGGTTGTTGTCCCAACTGCTCAACGGCCGACCTTGACGGATTTTGTATTTCGTACATCGACTTGCCTGGAAAACATCATTTAATTAGTGATCTAGTTTGTTAATAAATTTTTAGTCAAACAGATTACTTTTAGGCGATACAAACAATACGAATTAATTTGTAATTATATACATAAATGTAATATACTTACTCCCGGTAACTGCTCAATCAAATATCGTAAAGCATTGTTGTTCAGTCCAAGAAGATGAGCTCCTGACAGCGTAGATGGAAGATTGTACTGTATGAGCGGCAGACCGGATTGTCCCCGTGCGTTTTGTACAGCCTCGATGACTTTAGACCAGAGATCGGTTAGTGACGAGGAAGAGTAACTGAATCCGTCCTCAGAAGTCACTTCATAAATTAATTTAGGCCCGTCATCTTTCGGCGGTTCCGGTGTTTGTTTCGGTTGCGCAGTTTTATTCTCTTGTCCCTTTGAAATTTTACTCTGTTTCTTTGTCACTGCGATTTCACTTTCAGTCTTTTTGTCGTTTAAAGGTCTCTTCATTATTTTGGTAGGACCATTCGACATTTTGGATTGTAGAGATCGATTCGTATCCTTTTCGGTTAACACTTTTGAAGGTTCCACATCCATATCTGAATCCAAACTGGGTAACGATGCCATTTGACCAACAGTCACGACGGTTTCATTATTCCTTGTATCTTGCTCGACTGATGCCGAACTGGTGGTGGCTTGATTCATTTTCGTGGACAAGTGTATAGCTCGAGCAGCATCTCTTTCTTCTTTTTCGCGCTTCGCTCTCTCCAATTCGAGCATACGTTTGGACTCTTCGATTGCTTTTTCTAAATCACTGTCAATGGTCTCTTCTTTCACGTTTAAATCTGGCATATCATGGCTCACCGGGGCCGGCATGGCTCTTTGTTTAGGAACGGCTGGAGCCTTACTAGCACAGGAGGCTTTTGAAGATTTGCTGTGACCGTCTCGGTGTAATGGTAAAACTCTATTCATTGGTCGCATAGACATAGGATTAACAACATTGGTCGGTATGCCTGATTGTTGAGTAGGGGGAGCTTTAGGCAAAGTGATACTAGTTGTACTGTTTTGAGTTGGCAAATTAATCGTACTATTTTGTTGTACCGGTATGCATATCATGTTATTATTATTCTGATTCTGTAGCAAATTGTTGCTTGTCTGAAGAGGGAAATTAATATCTGCTGCAGCTTTTGAAGCAATTTTTGGGTCAACGAGATTGTTTTGAACTGTAATATTAACAGTATTGTTGCTGGAATTAACATTAATGTTCATGGGTGCACTATTAGGTATTGCTTGGAAAGGAACGTTGATCATTGTGCTATTATTTTCAGTTTTCTGTTGGAAACCTAAACTTGGCTCAGCTGCAATACCTCCTACATTGCTGGTATTATTATTTGTTACAACACGTATATTGTGCTGTTGAGGAACATGTGGATTCATATTGCTTTCAATGTTAGCATTGTTCATTCTGTTTCTTTCTGGCAGATTAATAACTCTGTTATTCTGTGAATTCATCTGCATATATCCCATTTGATTGTTCACGGATATTGTGTGATTTTGTTTGTCATTAGCTACAATATTCACCTTGGCGCAGTCATTGTTAATGGTGTTATGAGGTACATTTGGATTAGGAGGTGGACCCATTATAGTTTTCCCTCTTATAGGTTCTTGTTGAAATTTAGGTGTTTCATTAACAGATAAGTTTGGTCTATTTATCGCGTTATCCATATTGTTCATATTTTGTGTAGTATTATTACTATTCAAGCTGCAGCTATTAATATTTATTTGAGTATTATTAGGAATTTGACTGCCTAGAATTTGAGTAGAATTGGAGTGGGACTGCGAATTGTTCATAATCATATGATTATTATTTCCCGGCATCAAGTTGTTAACACTGTGCTCATTCGAGTTGTTACAGCTCATTAGCATCTCATGCCCTGATAAATTATTCTGCGGGTTTGCGCCGTACATACTGTTGTTTGTCGAACTCATCATCATATTATTCGATAGATTTGAATTATTGACGTTCATGCCATGAATCATATTACCAGTGCCCATGTTTAAATTATTGCTAGTATTCATATTTGAACATATTTCGAATGACGATTGACTATTTGTAAACTGTTGTGAATTATTAGAACAGCTCCCGCTGCATGAATTTTGCATGTCATTTTTGATGTCTGGAATATTAGGACCATGCATCAATGAATTACTCATCGATTGATGATTTGTATTTGTAATCTGCATAGAATTATTGAGATTGTTGTGCATGTTCATATTATTTATGGAGTTCATATTATTGATATGATGCTGCATGAGACTGGAATGCTCCATTGAATTCCGATTATTTTGTATTTGATTCATGGCATTAAGATTTTGCATACCCATGGAACCATTGTCATGTCTGTTGGTATGCATGCCTTGAAGGCTCGTAGTGTTATCCATACCGCTACCTAGATTCATGTTGGACGTAGTAGCAGACATATGATGCATCCCCATTCCGTTGTCCATTTGCTGCCTATTGTGCATTTGATTAGATACATGTTGATGCATATTCATCATGTTACTGTCAATATGTTGCCGATTATTTTGAATTTGCATTACATTGGACATAGAATGCTGGTGATGGTGCATATTGTCCATTTGTCTATTTTGTTGCATATTCATATTTTGTTGACTCATATGCATATTATTATCCATTTGTCTGCTGGAAGCATTCATATGGTGACTCATTTGTTGCATTGAATGCATCTGTTGATTATGCATAATGTCCATAGGTCTACTTGAATGCATTTGATGGTTCAAATTATTAATTGCATGTGATTGCATATTATCTATCATCATTCTGTTATTCTGCATGCTATTCATGTTGGTTAATGTTTGATTCATATGCAAGTGGTTCAAATCATTTAATTCTGAACGGTTCACGTGATTACCAGATAAATTATGCATATTCATAGATTGATTCATTAAGTTATTATTATCTGGTGTGCTTCGGTTGGATAGCATATTTGGTTGATTGTGGTTTTGCTGTGTACCAATGATGTTATCATGAAAAGATCTGTTGGATGTTCCTTGATTCATTGCTTGCATCTGGTTATTTTCTAACTGACGATTGTGCTGGATTTGACCATTCATTATATGAATTTGGTTAGATGGTGGATGTTGATTATCATGACCCATCATTGTCATGTTTCCGTGATTTAAATTAGAATTATTGAGAATTGAATTAGAAATGTCATGTTGTTGGTTCGTTTGATGTAAGCTACTATCACTCGATGCTGTACCATTCATTCTGTTGTTTGTAGCTTCCTGACAAGACATATTAATATTTTGCATGGAATTGCTCGCGGAATTTAAAATCGGAACTTGACCCTGAGAGCTATTCGATATCGAACACATCTGATTTGCATTGTTCGATACCGACATTGAGTTTTGATTGTTTTGCATTTGTGGTCGTATTACGTGAGGTATGATACTGATGGATGGCGAATTGCCCATGTTGCCGGTTACTTGACAACTGCTCAACTTATGTATATTCATTTGATTGTTTATGCCATCAGAATTATGTTTGTCGTTATTTCCAATATTTTGGAAAGTCTTATCATTTTGAGGATGTTGTGAATGTGACGCCATAATTTCTTGGTTAAAATTCATATGTCCGTCTTCTGTTTTTGAAAGAGCATTAATCTTACTAAGTTTCATAGCGGTGTCGGCATTAAAATTACTATTCATTACCGATGAAGGTGGGTAAATATTACCAGCTGTTATTTGGATGACATTGTTTGAAGTCGTATGACTTGAAGAATGATGGCTCACATTTAAGCTAGATTCAAATTGATGGGAATGTAAATTTCCTGAAGATATTGTATTTCCGTTATTTTGTATCGACATCATACAATTTTGATTGATCTTATCCGGTTCGGTGTGCGAAATTTGTCGACCGGTTATATTATTTTGAATATTCATTCCAGAGTTGTTTGTCGAGGAGTGGTTTGATTTCATCGAAAAGTTTTGCATTTCCAATTTATTGTCATTATTGTTTTGGTTTAATCTCCAGGGGGTGGGCGATTTAATGCTTTGTGTAACGCTTATTGTCGGTAAGTTGTTGCAGTTAGAATTATCTTGTAAATTTCCACTTATTTCAATCACGTGAGAGTTCTCGATTTTTATGTTATTTTTATTATTAGACGGGGCAATTGAACTTGACACTATAGGCTGAGATAATGGAATTGATTGCATCGAAAATGATGATCCCGAGTTTGGTATAGACTGAGAAATAGCCATTAATGGTTGACCCGTAGAGGATACTAAAGTAACATTAGGGGACATTGTTATATTGTTTGATTTAGACATATTGGACTTCTGGATATTCTGGACAGAGTTCGATATTGACATGCCATGTATCTGGGATGTAATCGGATTAATACTTTGCCTTCCAGTCATTAAGTTGCCAGATTGTGAACCAATTGTTATTGGTGATGGACCCATTTGTATCACTTTTGGTGTTTGCCTATTATTATTCGATTGTTTATCTGGCAAAGGTTGTAATGTCAGGTTCGGTACGCTTGTCTTAACTGTCTTCAATGATTGTGGCGTTGATTGAACGGTATGCGCCGTTACCACGTTAGGCGCGGATGATGCGGCTTGAGAAGAAACGCTCTCGCCGACATTATTTACAACCACGTAACCAGTGGGGACTTCAACTATAGGTTCTATTTTACTGGCTTGGAACACTTGAGTTGTTGTAGCCGAAAAACTACTGTTTTGAGCTAACACACCTTGCATAGCCGTTGACACAAATTGCTGAGACGACATAACTGTATTCTGCACAATCGTTTCTAAGCCGTAATAAACAGGCTGTGTCGTCGTGAGATACATACAGCCTGAGGGATCAGTCACCATTTCTAAGGTAGGTGTGGAACCTAGCAACACTTGATCATTGCAAAATTGTGGCAACAGTGTCCCTTGGGGTATTATTGTAGCTCCCGGTGTTGAAGAAATTAATGTATTGCCTTGCGATGGTAAAGCATTCGGTATTATAGTGGTCTGTCCATTACCAATACCGCTTTGAGGTACAACCGTAGCACCGGCGGATTGTAACGTACTGTTTGGTAGAAGTGTAGCAGTTTGCGATGTTATCGTCCCAGGTGCTAAGCCTTGAATCGTCCCTTGCGGTATAATAGTTGTTCCATTTTGTGTATGTATTGCTTGAGGCAGTATGGTATGCCCATTGGGACCTTGAGAAATTATACCTTGAGCTTGTATTGTCCCTTGTGGTAAAATCGTAGCTCCTTGTTGTATAGCTTGGGGTAATATCCCGACGTTACCTTGAGGTAATAACACTGGGATGCCTCCACTCGGCACGGCGACTAAGCCACCAGATTCCGTTTGTTGTATTTGAAATGTTTGCGGCATAAGTCCACCTTGCGAAATAAATTGTGTTGGACCTGTTTTAAAGTCTCCTTGCGGTGCTATGGTTGCTATGTACTGCATGTTTTGGTTTTGTTGCTGCGACAATGCCTCAACATAAGCAGACATAATATTCTGATTAGCCACGGGCTGTACTATTATAGAAGGTTGTCCAGTCTGGTTGTTTGTTTGAAGTTGTATGACTGTATTGCCAGGTCCAAGTGGAGATTGGTTAATCGTCGTGAAAGTTTTTTCCAATTTGGTTTGCCTTTTTATCGTAGTCGGTTTCGGCATAGGGCGTCCCCTTCCACGATTGGCGGCATGAAAAATAGGTTTCGGTTGAACAGGCGGTGGCTGTTTCTTCGGCGACTTTTGCGGAGTTCCCGGAAGAATAATTTGCTGCTTTTGTGAATTAGGCGATGTGAGCCGTTGAGCGGTCATCGCCGGTACTACAATGGTAGGGTTCCCCTGAATTTGTGGCCTAATCATCGGTTGGATATTTTGTATGATTGATGAGTTTGGCATTCCTTGTATGGAATTCACCGGTAAAGCTATCGATGATGCACTAGCCATGTTCGGGAAATTTGCAACTTGATTCTTACCCTGGATAATGGGTGTAATATTTCCAGCTTGATTGGAGGGAATTGTCAACACTTGGTTTGAATTGGATGATATAACTTGAATTCCTCCCGCACCTGATAATAGTTGCGTCATGTCTGCGCCTCCTTGAATTTGTTGGATGTTTGCATTTCCATTTCCAGGTTTCACACATATATTGTACGGCAGGATTCCTGGTTGAGTTATTATTTGGGGAGTCATAATTTTCTGACCGGCTGTAGTGCTAGTTTTAGGAGGCAACAACATCTGTGGCGTGACGACTATTTGTGGCGAGGATAGAACTTGTTGGTTCGAGGATACCTGAACGTTGGTTGTTTTACTTTGGTCAAATATCACTGTACCCGATTTCATTTGCTCTGTGATCGTCATAGTCATTTCATTAGTCGGGCCGGGAGACGGCGTCTCCACGATCGTACCATTAATTGTTATTTGTCTCGTGTTAATCGATGTCCTCCTCGCCGAAATGCCTTCGGCTTTGACAGAGTTCTCAGTCCCACTAACAACCCCCGCGTGTATTATCATTGGCTGAGCAAACGCACCTTGAAAGGCATTTTGTAAAGTGGTCAAAGTCCTATTCTCGGGCGATTTCGGGTTTTCACTCTCACTTTCGCTCGTCGATATCATATCACACGACGGGACGTGTCTATCGTATGATTCTTTATTCCTATATGTGCACTGACATCTATCACATCGCACAAGTTGTTCAAGCTGACCGGGCGCTCCCGAATTATCATCGAGAGGCCTCATGACTAGTTCTGGTTGTCCACTTATAGCGTTGCCGGCAATAGTGACAGTGTATGTACTTTCAGTTCCACTAGCTCTATACAAAAATTGGTTCGAATGATTCCTTTGCATGTTATCATTGCCGCCCGTATGATCTTCTGCTCCGTCAAGTTGCTGGATAGGCGTAAAGTCGTCATCTCTCGGGCTACTCGGCCGAGAGCTGCAAGTACTTTCGGATCCGGACCAATCTGCCGCTCCATCTAATTGCGATATTGGGCTACATTGTATTTTAGTATAGAAATCTATTACGTCAGTGTAATATCCTTCAGATTTGTCTGTTTTATCATTAGAATTATCATCTTTTGGTTTAGTTGTTGTTGCGCGATAGTTAACACCGGATGTATGAGGGGCCTCTTCACAAATGCTAGAAGCATTTGCAACATTTTCTGATTTGATTTTCTTATCGATGTTACTGCCTCCATCATTCTCTTTGATCGGTTCCAACGTACTCTCCGTTAATGCTACTCTTTGTACTGGACTTAGTTTTCCAGTCACAGTCGAAGATTTGCCCATTTTACATCTTTTAATAGTCGACGACAATAAACTCGTGTCGAATTTATTATTCCACGTCAAACTAGTAGACCGTTGTTGACCACGGCCGGTGGTTAGAGTTTTAAGATTATGGTTTTGCAAGAGCATTTCAGATTTGCTTCTTTTTAATTCTTTATTACCCGATTCTAACCGCGCATTTAAAAGTTCATCAATAAAATCAGTTGAGCGTGAATCGCTTTTGTCTTCCGACTGACTCATCGCTCCATAGAATTCATTCTTCAGGTCCATGGCTACGAGATCTTCATATGACATAAGTTTAGGGAAGATGTCTTGCATTGAAATTCCATCTAAGAGATCGTGATTTAGATCTTCAAATATAGCATCTTTTACTTCTGGCGGCAAAAGATCTGCTGTGTTTTGGGGTTCTTCTTCATCTTGTTGTTCTTGTTTGCACACGTTATCTAACAGATGTTCGACAACTTGCTTTACAGCCAAATCTTCTAGGGTCACCGAATTGCCGAACTTAATCGGCGACTTATCATTCTTCAACATTAGTACAGTCTTAGATCTTGTTTCCAGACTTTGATGCCAAGCGCCAATTTCCGCAATGGCTCTTTCAACAATCTGTACATCCATTGTGTGATCAACTGTTATGTTTACACCGAAGTCGTAGCCTGGCAGAGGTTCGGCAAGGATCAATTTAGTTTTTATCGTGTACCTTACTATCTTTGATGGTTTCTTGCATGACCAGAATAGACGTGTGCATGAGAAATCCACTGGCATCAGAAAGTCTTCGTAATCAGACACAGATGGAACAATTTTGCCAAGGCTATGTACTGTTAACGATCCCATAAGAAACTGTACTTTATTGATTTCACTGTACCTTTTCTTTTTCTTATCTAGCTCGACATATACCGGTCTCGTTAACTCAAAGTCAGCATCTTTTTGTAAACTTTTCTTGGGGATATCTTTCCCATGAGTTGGACAGAACACTCTTTTATCGTCCATAAAAGCACAACTCTCTTTTCTTGCGCAGGAATAATGGTATGTTTCGCTGCAATTCTTAGCGCAGCATCCAACACTGGCTCCTTTCACTTCACAAGATGCGCATTTGATCATTTTTCCTCTCGAGATTGCAGAGTGGACATTCTGCAGGGATCCATCGATTTCTTCAAACACCTCTGCCGACCACAGAGCGCAGTTGGCGTGAATCCAATCGTTTTGACCACAATATAATAATCTACCCTCCATTGCGGGCGAACCATCTCCTACGACTTTACAGAGGACACATATTCTCGAATCTACAATAGGATAAAACTCCAATAGGTCTTCCTCTGTCTTGGTTCCTTCGGATTCTAATTTGGGCACTATCTGATCCAACGGCTTCTCAACCGACTGCTCTTTTGTGTTTATTCCTTTGTTATCAGACATCTCATGATCCTTAAGAGATTCCGTATCGTCTTGTTCCCCTTCCACCTCCAAATTGGGTTGGAGGCAATTATTGTCACAATCAAACCAAGGGAATGTTTCAAAGAATAATTCTTTGTATATCGTTTGAAGGTCGTCATTAGATGTTCGTACAATAACGTCTTTCATATCATGGTTGAAGTCTTTTAGAGAAATGTATTCGTCACTATTCACTCTCCTTTTGATGTCCAGTAGAGACGGGGAAACCAATCGACTCAGGTCATTTTCTGTCGCAGCTTCGTTCATTAACTCGGGTTGTCGTATCAATGCCGGGCTGAGCTCTTGCTCGCTGCGCGCCTGGGGGAAGCTATTGACGGGTTCGTCGTCATCTGAAATCGCTTCATATTTATCATCGTGGATTGACGTCGGCAACATGGCCATAGCTTTTTCAGTTTTGACTTGAGGTGGATAATTATCGTGTACTTCCACACAGGACGCGGTAAATTCTGTTTTATTGTTGTATAAACCGGTCGAGAAGCAGATCTCTTTATTCTGCATCAGTGGCTCTTGTAGGTTGACGACTTTGTGTGAGGTGTGGGGCATATCCTCTTTCTCCATCACCACGTCGGTGAATAATGACGAGCAATGCCATATATTTTGCGAAGTGTTGGCCTCATCAAATTTATTTTGGGACAGATTATTGCGACGCCCTCTAGCGGTGTTCCTGTACACTTTGGTCTCAGTAGTGTTTTTCATAGATTCGTCTCCAGTATCGAAATGTAGCTTACGTATCGCCTGAGGCGACATGAGACGGTACGGTTTGTTCGGCACTGGAGTATTCTTGTGCGGTGTGAGTTTAAGCAGAGCGCAGGCTTTTTTATTTTTAGCGAGTTGCTTCAAAAGGTGTAATAGTTTTGTTTTGAGATGTTCTGTTAGCATTTTCCTCCACGGCGGGTCGTTAGGCATGCATTTGCAGCATATGTATTCAATCGACGGCGGCAGCGCTGACAACAGCTGGTAACCCTCCCCGGATAAACCTTCACAGCTCGCGTGCACCCACCGGGCGCACCAGCCGCACTCCATCATCTGTAACAAGAATTAAATGTATGGGATCTTGTATTCAAATATTAATTCTATTGTTATAATCATGATAATGTTTAGTAAGCTCTGAACACTGTGGGCAATTGAATATTATTAACATGTATCAAGATGTTTTAAACAATTAATTCAGAAAGTTAAACTGATATTAATAATAATAATAATATTCCAACATAGTAATGTTAAATAATTAACTCAGTGTAGAGACAAGTATGAAGGCAATAAAAGAAACAAAACATATGAAGTTATACCTTGCTATCAAAGTCGTTATCCCTGTAGCAGGCCTGGCAGAGAGGACAGTAGTTGCCTTTTTGCCGCAGCTTGAAGCAGGGCCGGCAGAACGGTAGGCTGCCAACGAACTTGTTGACGCGATTACTGTCACAACTCTTACATTTCAGGCAGGAGCTACATATCTATAACAAAAGTTTTTACCATTTCATGATACTAGTATTTGGGGTAATTAAGAAAATAATATACTATTGAACTGTCTCTAAATAATTTTTTTGATAGATTTGATTGAAAATACCTGAGGCCAATCGCTGCGATGGTCGGGCGGTGCTGGCACCAGGCAGGCCGCGTGGTGGTGTCGGGCGCAGGATCGGCAGCGCAGTCGTGCCGCCGAGCGCGAGCACGCCGCGCACGCGACGCAGCGCGCGCACGTCCAGTCCCCGCCCCCGCCGCCCGCGCCCCGCCCCGCGTCCTCCGCGCACCAGCTGTGGTACCACTCGCAGCAGCTCGAGCACACCAACATCTGAAATGGGTAGCATGATGTTTAAACGCTTGTCCTTCTAAAGAGATAGATTTTCCAAGCCACCGATCGCTGGTTTCTACCAGCGATCGGTGGCTTGGAAAATCTAATCGAAGTTATGCACGCTCCTAATATACTAATATATATTCTTAGTAAAATTGCATAAGACATTCAGCAATACTTGCCTTTTCACTCCCAGCACTTCCGCATAAGAAGCACAGCCTGGCCACGGTGAAGGGCGCGGTGCCTATCAGGCCGAACCCGGTGCTGCACACCTCGTCGGGATCGTAGCTCTCCCAGAAATCAACGCATATCAGTTCCGGACGATTTTGTCCACACTTCTGCGATCTGCCTCGAATCTGTAAAATTTTAGATGTACTTTTTGAAACAAAATGTATATCGTAAGGATCATGATGTCTTACATTGTACTATTTTATGTTTTTGCAACAGGTCATACTTTACTTTTTTATGAAAGTTATTTCTGCAATATTGTTGACTAAACCAATTAGACATAGTTCAATATGAAAAATGAATGAATTGGAAAAAATATATAATATGCTTACTAGATAGTGGCATACATACATTTGTGATATTTGACAATGGCTTCTGTATTGTCTTCTTGGGGACCAGGTCCATTACTGTTTCATCTTCACTAGATTCCACTTTAGTTTGTGGTTTAGAAGCAATTGGAATTTCCACCTTTCTCTTTTTGGACTCTATAACCACTTCAGCATCAGTTTCTTTTCCAATAACGACATCTGGTACTGTCTGAGGAGATGTGTTCTCTAGGTCAATCTCTGAATCACCTATTGTCATATCAGGTGGGCCGTTTTCTTTGTCAACAACTGGCAATGCAGTACTGTCGTCATCGGATGACAAAGATTTGTCCGGTTTATCCTTCTCTTCTTGAGTAGGGAATGTAGCGATGGGTTGCCCCAAGACTATGGAGGCACTTCGACAGACATGTTTTACCCTTGGACCTTTCAATTCCATTTTCTGTCTCTTAGGGTCTTCTGTCTGTTTACCATCACTCTTATCTTTCTTCCGTACTTTCACCCTTGTTAGGCGACGTTTTCTATTATTACTGAAGTCTTCATTTGTCTCTTCCGCTTCTTTAGTGTCTTTCTGAACTTTCTCCTGAAATTGTAGAAATACATGAAAACACATTTCAATACAAACTTTTGAATTTAAATCTCTTTAAAACTAATGGAAACTGTTGTCTTACTTCTTTTCATAATTTTATAATGCTTATCAATATTTATTAATAAATTGTTATTTTAAATAAATTGGTTACTTTTTATCCAGTCTAGTAGGATAACTGTACAAGAGTTTTACACTTTTACTTTCTAAAAGCTTATGTATGAAAAAAAAAACCACTTAAACATCATAACACATACTTCTTGTTTCTCAATTTCTTCTGATGGCTTCTTTGTTGGTTTAAGGTTACCAAAGAGTTTGGTATTTTCATTTTCATTTGTAAGAGCTGTGAACATTGGCTGTGATGTTGTATTGCTTGCAATCCTTAATGGATTAGCTTGAGTAAGAGGTCCGGAGGCCTTGGCACCAGCTCTCATATGCGGGGGCAACATGGCTGTCAGACTGGCTCGGATATTTGGTGGTACTTGGAAAGCTTTGAGACACATCTTCAACCAGCACGCTGGACATCGAGTTTTGTTTGTGCAGCGCAGCAACTTCCATTGTTGTGATCGGACAATCGGTGGTACATGACAATTACCTGTAAAGTAATTATTATTTTCTTTATTTTTATCACAAAAAATTATAATGTAACGTACAATCAAAACTATATACGACATCAAATTAACCTGTATATTTTATAAAGACCACGAGTATTGTATAGGGGTCTAGAATACCTATTTCTACTAAGCGGTATATAGTAACTTACATTCTAAGTACTCCTTGTAAACTACAAAACAAACACGTTCTATTAATTGGACATGGCATTTTCTTTGATAGCTAGCTTTAGTTCTTTAAGACAGTTTAATTTATAAATATAATATAAAAATACAAACCTTCTCCTTTAAGACACTGCATAACAACGGGACCGGTTCTATGAGACATTTTCTCCTTTTTAAGCATTTTAGATATGAATTTGCGGCACGACTCACAGGAATATATCCCGAATTTGCGTGCTTGCTTGACGAATCTGTAGAATCGGACTGCGCCACACACTCCACATGTTACTGTGGTAGGTGGGTTTTGTGCTGAAAGTACCATAGAAATTAATCAATTAATCAAATAAATGATTATGGTTGATTTTCTATATCATTTTTTTATTTAAGCATTGGTGTAGATTTGAAAATACAGCTTATTAATAAGGAAAACCTAAATGTTTTTGTACTTAGATGTTTTTAAATGAGTAGCAAATTTTGATGAGTTCATTTTATTGATTTGGAATTTCTGACATTCTTCTAAATAATGTATAAATTTAAATCCATCAGTTATCAGTTTATATTATTGATTGTCTGTACTGTAGTCAATAAGAAATTTATTTAATGAAATTAAATGATAAATACTTACAAGACGCCGGTGCAACAGTTGAGAATGGTCCATCTAAGCCCATATTTGATGGGGTTGTTGTGTTTAATTGAAGTCTTGCTTCTCTGATTATAACTTTACCCCTTAATAGTTGAGATGCATTCGACTTGTCTTTCTCTGGACTAGAAGAAGCTGGTCGTTCTTCATCATCGCCACTGCCCGCAGGGCTCTCACTTTCCCAGCTCTCTTCAGACTCAGAGCCACTACTAGTACTTGGTGATGTACTGGCATCAGATATGTCCATAAGTTTGCGCATAGCATGACCTGTTCTCTCTTCCTTTGATTCATTCGTTTTTAACTTCTCCAAATTCTCAACATTTGAGTTCTCATCCGGTGAGTATTCTGAATCTTTCTCGAAAGAAAATAAATCACGTAACGACTTTCTATTACCAGTTGTTATGTTAGAGAACGAATTTGTAGTTTTGTCTTTGAATAAGTTGGAAGATGATAGGGAATTTTTTTCTCTATTCTTTTCATTTTCATTTTTCTCCACATTATCTTCTTCGGGAGAATCATCATTATCATGAAGGTTGTTAAAGACTAACCTCTTCAGTTTTGGCTTCTTAAGGACTTTTCCAGAACTTAAAGCACTGGATATTGTTGATTGTTCTTCACCATCAATAAATCTTTTGTTAGGTTTAATGACCCTTGATGAATGGGCACTCCGTACTGGCAGAATAAACTTAGAATTTCCAGTTTCCCTATCCATAGGCGAGATATTTCTTGGCGGAGGTGAAATACAACGACTTTCACTGAGCTGTGAAAATTTATTCATAGGTTTTGATAATGGGTTCAGATTCTTTCTCAAATAACCTTCTTGTTGCTCCATGCTTGACTTTGAACTTAGATCAGTTAACTTTGCAGGTTTGAGAATACTATTAAATGTAGAGTATTCAGTTTGTTTAAGTGAAGATTTCTTTTTAATAATAGATACAAGAGGTGCATGATGTTTGATGGGAACTTTTTTAAGTGGTAGGAATATATCTTCACAGCTCTCTACGGTGCCGAAAGTGACAGTCTTCTTCACAGGTTTAGGTTTATCACCTTTAGATGGCTCCATTTTGTTTTGTGATCTAGTGCGCACTGGACACTTTGATGTATCGCCGCCGTTTTCTTGAGGCTCTTTTTTGTTCTTTTGTGTTTCCACAGTTACTTTATTCTCACTGGTAGAGTTTTCCTCATTCTCATTATTAGTTTCTTTCTTCTCTTCTTCCTAAAATTCATTTTAATAAGTTAATTACTAAAATTAATACAACATGTGGTGAAAATAAATTTATAATAATTCTTGTTGATAAAAAGAAACAAATTGTTATCTTATTAACTGCCATTTCAGTAACCATTCCAAAACTGAGATAAAAAATATCCACAATGATAATCCAAGACATGTTTGTAGAAGAATTTTGTTGAAATTCAGACTGAACAATGAATTGCTCATAAATCATTCTTTGTCACATTACTAAGTTACTTAGTCTGTGCTAAATTTTCTATAAAATTATGTCTAATTTACAGTTGGAATATTTAATATCTGTTAATAATGAAAAAGCCATTTGCAATAAAAAAAACTGCAAGTATAAGTATGTATATGTATGATATATTCTGGCCGAATAATATCCTGGCTAAAGAACCTTCGCCAATGGTTTGGGAAGAACACCCGTTCGAGTTTCCGTGCAGCGGTACATAAGGTTCAGGTTGCTTTAATGATTGCCGACCTTCGAAAGAAGATGGAACCTTAAAAAGAAGAAGAATAAGTAGCTGTATGTAGGATATATTATATAATGTATGACATTGGAAACTTCTTAAAGCTTTTAGAAAAAGATTCAAATACCAAGCTATATTTAAAACTGAATTAGGCAATTTCTTACAATGTTGAAAACTTCTAAATTTAAAAGCAGTATTTAAAAACTTATCATTTCATTATCTTTCAATCTCCAAAAAAAAACATGAAATACAATCTAACATATGCAAAAAAAAGTGTTACAATGACTCATGATTTAGAATGCAAAAATAAAGTTTCTAGAACATTAGCAGTGTATAATAATAACCTAGTGACTGGCTCTATGACTTATAAACTGAAGATCACAGTTTAGAATTTCAGTAACTTTTACATTCTAGTTCTTAATAATATTGCATCTGGAGCTGACAGATTTAATAAAAAAAGAATACTAGATATGTATGTACATATGCAAACATATAAATATGGATAGAGGTGTGCCAGGACCATGCCAAGTGGAAATGTTATCTCTACCTCAATCCTACCTTTGGGTTAAAGACACTACTGTTTTTATTTTTTCAGTATGACTATTTATGATTAAGATTGTGATCATCAAAATATGCTAATATTGCACAAGTATTTGAAATTAGATGATAAAAATCACCGCAATCACTTCAACAAATTTATTTTAATATAACACTGCATTTTCAGTTTTCTATTCAAATAATAATATGTACTAATTAATATATTTCTTGATAGCAAACCATTTTCAAACATTTTACAAACTCATCTTGCAAATGCAAGTTATTTTTTTTTGCAATTATATTGTCTAGCAAATTATTTTTGTTAAATTTTTTGTAGGTTCATGGTTTAAATTGTCCAAAAGACAGAAATTTATTCACTTAAACTTTAGACTATGATAATTTGTTTTTAATATCAATCTTTAAAAATTCCTTAATAAATTATTACACTCAAGTATTAATTTTCATATGACCTCATTTTAGTGAAATATACTTCACAGTTTTTTCAACTTAATATCAGCCAAAATTTTGGAATTTGTACATCACATCTTAGAATGGAAAAACATATGGCGAGAAGGGGTGCACTACTTGCACCTCTGCCTACCTCTTTGGGGAATACAATTGTAAGGTATGTTTTTGTGTAATAATTCATAAATTTAAATTTAAAAAACGCTTCTGTAATTAGTGTCTATTCATATGACTTGACTTTATATATTTGATAACCAGTTGATTGTTTGTTTATGGCCATCTGTTAATATATTATTGCACAAGAATTACTTTGATGTATTTTTTTTAAATTGATAATTTAACCTCTACAATATGGTATGAATATTTCGACAATTTTATTAAGGTCACAAATTCGACGTCATTGATGTAGCGAAAACTTATTTTGTACCCATAAAATTATTATAATATTAATTTTGTTATTAATATTAACTCGTTTATAATACAAACTACAAGTGGATATACTTAATATGTATACAATCTTATTTCTTAAATAGCGATTGTGGGTACCAAAAGTTAGGTTAGGAAATGAAATTAGCTATCTCCAAATGATTCTAGTTTAACTAATTCAAATAAAAACAAGGTAAATAAACATTTTTATCGAACTCAACATTTTTTTCGACGTTTGCCTTTGTTGACATCATAAATCGTATGGATAACTAAATGTCAAAATTAATACGTTGCTGGACGCTACAATACATTTGGCGCCTCATTTGCGCTTGGAGTATTACGTAAACATAACATTTCCGCGTGTATATTGTTAATTTTATATAATTTAGTTACAAAATGTTGTAAGTTAGCTATCGTGTTTTACCTCTTTCTCCCCAGTAAAATCATTGCCGCCCGAACTGCGGGCGGCTGGATGGTTTTCTTGAGTAGTCTCATGGTAAACAGCACCCGAGAGAACACTAATACGCTTTCTGTTCTGGAACTTTAGCGGTTTCCCGGGGAACCTGGACCTTCCCATTTTGATACGCACGTAAACGAAGGACACTCAGTGCGTTTCGAGCGAGCGCGAAGATACTGGCGCGCATGCTCCGGCCCGCGCGCTCCACAACGCCATTCCACTCATTTATGCAATGTGTACAACAAATTACGACGCAGTTCTCATCACATGCACACCCAAACATAAACAGCACTAACACCCTTCACATTATTTACTAAAACGATCACTTTACACAGTTTTTGCAAGGAACGACATCATCCATCATTTTAATGGTCGACTGATCGTTAACGCTGTAAGTCGTAACGCTTCCATTCAGCGGAGCGTCAGCGATAAAACAAAAGAGAATGTAGTAATGTGCTCGATCGGCCGCACGACGCGTCGGTAACAATGTTTGCGTTTTGTTCCATTTGTTAACATGAACCGAATTATTGAAATGAATCTCTCGTAATTTGACAAAGATGGCTGTACGACGCGCTATAACAATAGCGAACACGAGTGATTAACGAGACGAGGCGCGCGAGGCCGCGGTGTGAACGACACCTGGCTCTCGGAGGCCAGTTATGGATTTTGAACCAATCGCGACGTTAATTCGGACCGGTATGAAAACAAACATGTCCGATGTCGCTCGCTACGTCTTGCTCCTATACGGCATCTATCTGCATAGACGCCTCACTCACTCATTTCACTTTATCAATAAAAATGCCAAGTAATAAGATCAATCTGCGTGATCGGTAGCGCCTTTGTTTTGATTTGCACATCATCCGCTTTATGGTTAGCAATTTTGTTTTGTTGCTCTTAATTGATTTTTGGCGCTTAATAAAAATAAATGCTTTGACTTCACTTATTATTACCGATGCTTCGAGATTATCATTTGTATAATTGTAGCGGACACTTTTTGTAATACATGTTTATCAAAGAATGTTACGAATATTGTTATTATAGATCTTTTTCATATTCAAAATTTATTTTATACTTGTACAAGATTTAGATTTTGTTGTGATAAATTTATTTTTTGATCAAATCTAACATCATTCTTGTTCATATATGTTTTGTAACGTTACGTTACGCTTTGTATTATATTTCTATTAGGGCAGTGAGACGTTACATAAATATTGATTTCATTTTTAACAAATCAATAATTATTAATTAGTTATTGTACTAAAATTTTAAATTTATATTTAATTTCCAAAAATCACATATTTTTAGAATTACTTAGTTAAAATTATAAATCTAAATTAGTTCAATATTTGACATTATCGTTAAATTACTATATTTCATATCGTATCGTAGTAGCGAAGATTCATTCATAGCTATAAGAATAGTACAACGCGTTAGTACTTTAATACAAACATATATTTATGTATATACAGTGCTCGCACCCTATTCGCAGTGAACCCCTAAACTCCGTCGGTCGATCATGCGTAAAGGGCGGAGAAGGGATGCAAAAGGGAAGAGCTTCGGTGCTTGAACCCTACCTACATATAGATATATTCAACTAGGAAGATTAAAAATTCCGCTTTGAATACTAACTTATTAACTTATGAAAGTACTAACTTTATTAAATACTGACCTCTAGCGTGAGATATGTGAACGAAAAGTTGTTTGCTGAAACGCTTCCTGAAATACATTGAGTACGGGCGGCACGTCCTCGACCATAGTCGACTCGGATCGAAACTAAACTGTACACAATCACTGTTTAAAGAAATTCTCACTTAAACATCACAAGTTTCGAGACACTTTCATATCCAATTCACTGGCACGGCTCGTTCGCGTTTTGAAAATAACAATTCGTTTGTAAATATTATGGTATGAGTAATATTTACATTAGTTTCCTTGCAGTGGTGTTGGTGCGTGAAAGTGTAGTAGAGCGACCAAGAGCGACTGGCGTACACAAGCGCCGCGCATGCCGCGAGGGACACGTTGGAAATATAAAAATGGACAAACTCCCCTTCATGGGGGCTCACCCGAATGAATCACAGTAACACACGAAACACTCTTTTAGTTTGTAAAGATTTTTATTGAAAGTGGCGGCCGCGTAGCGTGTGTTTAGTGCGCGGGGCGCGCGAACACCCGCACTTCGGTTCAAATTTGAGCGGTACAGAGTTACGATGCGAACTTCCGCGTGGTTCTTGACAAAATATTGATCGACGCGACTCCCGCCGTCTGTGGACATTTTTCACTGAGGCCGGCTTCGGAAGGAGGATAATCGCTGTGGATCACCGGCTTACTGTCCGTGTGTCCGTATTGTGCCCAAATGTGAGACCCCTTAACGCGCAGGTAGATACTTTTTT
>JAABKM020000010.1:2013869-2025831 GCA_016277805.2 Papilio aristodemus | reverse complement strand
AACCCAATATCATTTTTCCCGACCTGGGAATCGAACCCACGACCCCAGGCGTTGCAGCCGTACCGTATACGTAATACGCGATACCACTGAGCCACCGAGGCAGTTAAGATTAAGTTAGATTTTTGATTAAGTTAAGAAAGGCGTGACATCTGTTTTAAAGTTTAAAAATAAAGATGTTTGTAGTTTCAATGATACATGCTAAAACAAAAGAAGTCTCTTTATATAATGTTGATTAATATTTAAGCTAAAAAAAATAATTTCTGTGAAATGATAAATTATAGTCTGTATAATTAATAACGCAGTGAACCTTCCAGAATTCTGTAGTCTTGTGATAAGTACAGCTTTCAAAAAATAAGGAAAGTGGGTCGATTGATAGTGGTTGCGGATAATCCATTGTTGTTTAAAATATTTTGTTTCCACGATCACAAACGACGGTCGACGAACTTTTTAATTATGTTTTTTTTTTTAAGTCATTTAAAAGTAAAGAATTGTAAAAGTACTGTGATTAAGAAATCACAAGGAAATTTTTTTGGTTAGTATTTTTATTGAACCTTTTTTTTAGTTGATATGGAACTACAAGCATAATAAATCTTACTTCACTTACGTTAGAAACTTTTAAGGTCAAAATATTATTTACTTATTTTTGTACGTATGTGTATTTGGTAAAACTATTATGATAGTTTACCAAATACACACTTATCGATAAGTGTGTTATTTGAAAAAGAAAGTGAAAACATTTCACTTTTTGGTAACATTCCAAATTAATAATGCTGAAATCTACAATATTGTTTTATTTATTTGTGTTCTACTTATGTTATTTGTGTAAATAATTATATAAAAAATGCATGTGCGCTTGAATGACAATTGTCAGCGACCGTGAACTTGCGCGCGTGTGTCTCGTCTCTCTATTGATTGCAATTTGCAGTGGCCCAGTTCTCCCCCACCTACCCACCTCCCCGGTAACCTTGTCGTCAAGCCTAAAATATCTCAATTGATCGTCGTCACTGGTTTCCTTTATTTTGTACTATGATTTAGCTTTTTATGTTTCTAATCAATTAAATAGAAATGATGTTAGTTAGTTATATAGTATTAAATTCATAGATTACAATAAAAATTAAAAAATTAAAAAAAAATTATTATTCAAATATTTAGTTTCAGGTTTGACTTTCACTGTACAGATATGCAAGAGATTTTTTTTGTCTTATTATTTCTTACTTTAAATATGAACGGTCATTCAATCTAATTGCTTTTTATTACATTTTAATAAAAACATAAAAGAAATAGTACAATTCATTGCAAATTTCGACGCTTTACAAGGACGGCAAATGAAGATAAAATACGAGTTCCCTCCCACCTTGAATAAATCTTTACGTTCAGCCCTGTTTTATTGCGCGACAACCCTTGCGGTGTGCATTTGAAATTCATTCGTCACGTTAAAGCGAAAATAGACCTTGTGGGTAATACAATTTGAATGTTAATGAAGGTCACAATTCCTTAACAAATTTTATTAATTTAATTAGGATTGTAACTTAAACTTTTTATTTCTTTCTAAATTATTCTTATTTGGTTTCAAGTAATGAGTAATTATGAGTAACGCTAGAATCTGGCTAATGAAAGTTGGTATAAAAAAGACAAATTGTAATAAATCAGTACAGTATCTTCAATTAAAAAAATGTATTGAACCACTTTATTAGATACTGTAATACTATTATTTTCAACATATGATGTCAAAATTTTATTATTTTAAAAATGTTTTGTTTCATTTCAAATTTTCCGCGTAAATTGAAAAAAACAAAAGAAGGGGAATTTTTTACGACAGACATATGTTTTTATTACTTTATATTCACCCTACTTAGTAAGAAAAGCATTCATACATATAAAATAAATCTAAGTTTCGTTTCGCGAATACATACATACATATGTTTTGGTCTTACCTTGGAACAAAGCGCATTATTCATCTTGTGAATCTGATTAAAAGAAAATCCTTGAACAGTTCTGTAGACTTTGTGGAATATATTTAGAGAGAAAATATTAGACAGGGTATATGCTAATATTGTGTACACAAACTGCGGTAGTTCAGGGTCCGCGCGCGCCGACCAGCGACCTGATTTAAGATTTTAAATTAAAACTCTAAATAGCCAATTTAGCATGCCTTCAACGTGCGAATAAATTGCGAGAAAACTTCCTTCTAGAATATCTATTAAACATAAACTAGGCAATATCGAAGTAGCTCCGAATCTTGACGGTCTGACGGTCGGTTTTGTCTCTTTCATGTAACGAAAAATGTCTTAACGTGACGCAATTTTAAAGTTTTTTTTTCGAGTTATCCACTATTTCATTTCTATTAATGTATTAATATGGTACAATAATTTAACACAATGTATTAATAATATCTGAGATCTCTTGATATTTTTCAACAATAGGTGTTATTTACGTTGTTCATCTAGAAATCTTGAAAAAATGTTACAAATTTTGTTGACAAGCAAGTTTTATGGGGTTATATTTATAGCCACTCCTCATTATTTTTTATTCGATTGTACATTTTATAAATTTATGAGTCACGTGTATAATAAGTCACTTCAAATTATAATTATTTTACTCTGAATTGGTAATTAAAATTACAATATAGCTTGAAATGAATCATAATCATAACATGTAAGCAGGACACTGCGGACACTACTATAGAGCAGAGCCAAATGGTTATTTATAAGTTCTCTGTTATTACTGTATCGATATTTATATTTTTATCAATTGTATGTATTGTTATATTTGAGGTTTACCCATTACCCTGGGTATACCTTGCTTTCATATATAATCTAGTTTTTTTTTAATATATTAAATTATACACAACGTTGATTTGACACGTTACCTTGACATGTTCATAAATACGATAATGATATACTTTGGTTTGTAAAGTCTATTGTTGTACTAAACCGAGCTGCGCGTAATTGAAATTTTACGGCGACAATAACCTTGTGCCTTGCGTTGTGTTCAAATTATCCTGTTAAGACAACGTAGGTCGTTGACTTTGTCCAATGTCGTTGCCAGGCTGAGCGAGGAGCTTAGAGAAAATTACAATTCGTATGACGAGTATGACGATGTAAAAAGAAATAAATAAGAAACTTGTCTACGGTTACCTCGAGGCGTAACTAGAAATTACAAGAGTTCTTTGTGATTTGGTTATATACGGTTTTCAAAAAATATATATTAAAATATACAATAATTAAGTTATGGGACGGAAAAACATACGGCGAAATGTTGCTGCACTATTTCCGCCTTCGTCTACCCCTTCGGAGAATACAGGCATGAGGTATGTTTTTTAATTGTAGCTCTTGTATGTGAATCCTTTTATTTATTAATATGGTTTTGAACCATTCCAACTGAGCTAAGCTTATATACTAGGAGGTGGTTCAAAAATTTGAAAGGTAGGATTCGAACCCACAATCATACGTTAGTCTCGTCGTACCTTCTAATAGGTTATGGGCGCTATTAGTTACGTGTGTAATTCAAAGAGATTATAAAACGAGTGACACGTGTGGGCGAATTCAACTTGGAATAACTGAGCTGACAGAATAAATAGTACGTATCCTGAAGCGACAAGGCCTCCGCCTGCTAGTTGTGTCGGACATCCCGTAATCAGTGTCGGACGTGCAGCGAGCACTGTAACAACTTTAGAGACATGTCTCCTTGTACAACGTAAATGTATACGCTCACGCTAGTAACACAGAAGTGTAAGCAGAGAATACGGATTTCCATTTGGCACGATCATGGTAGACCATTTTAAATCCATGTTTTGCCTTTCTTTATTATTTAATTTAAAATAAGTGTTTGAAATGTTTAATTGACACAACAATTAGAAGATTCTCAGGACACACTAAAATGTACAATGGATTTAGGTAGGTCGAAGTAAATCTTCGATTGTCTATATTTGTATACCCTTAGAATTGTTGTTTCAGAAAGAGGTGAGCGAAAATAAAAATGAGACGGACGATACGTGAGCTCAATGCTAAGTTGTTAAAGTGAATAAATTTGAAACGCTTACGAATTTCTAAACCGAATGAAGAAATCTACGAGAGTGCAGTGTTAGAATACCGTGGCCGTATATTTTACTGTTGGAATAAAGCCGGTGGAAGTAGACAATTGATTTAAAATTTCAATATTTATATATAAAATACATAGCTGCACGCGTTGCTGTGTTTGAATAAAAATTCAATTTTGATTCCTCAAGAAAGAATAATTTTGTTTTTAGAAACCTTCCCGGGGAAACACCTGATATTTTCCAAATTTTCACGGCAATTGGATGCATAGTTTACGATTCTATAAAGGACATACAGACAAACATTCATTTTTATATGTGTATATTAAGATGTATATACATAATAACATAGTATGTGCATAAAAACTGAACCTACTAGAACACGAACTTGTATCCGAGATAGACAGATATATCAATTTCGTGTTATATGAGTATTATTCATTATGTTACTAGGTATAACTCCTAGAGATTGCCAGAAACAATAAGGTGCTATTGAGGTTGTTACAGGACCTGGACCGGACTGAAGTGATTTCTTGTGAATAAGTAACTCGCTAACTAATCATGTACTTGCTTTTGCCAGTGGCTTCGCACGCGTTTTTCTTCTCACTAGATTTTTTGGACTTTAAAACAATTTTAAAGTATCATTAGAATTCAATATATATACTTTGAAATTCTTTTTATTCTATGTAAGTCTTGGCAATATGATAAATCGACATTGATACCAAAAAGAAAAAAAGTTAAGAATATGAAGATTTAATTTACTATATTACTGATCGAGAAAGTTCTTAAATATCGTCGGGGCGCGTGAGGCGGTAATCAAATAAAGCGTTAAAGCAAGTCGTCGCCGGTGTGGAGCCGGCAGCCGGCACTACATTAAACAGCTTCCGTCCTGATTACATCAAATCACATCTAAATTACATTTGAATATTGCATCGTTTTATTTTAAATGTATTATGATTAATGTTTTGAAATCTTTTCTTAAATTTTACACCTCTTCATTTATACCTAAAACCCTCCTTGACACATGCCATTTTTCTCCGCTCACACCATGCAAAATTAGTATGAAAACTAACTAAATTAGTTGCAAATAGACGTCTTAAGAACATAAAATATATGAACATGAGTCTTCTAAACAGCTGGGGCCCTAGTATCTCACGATTTACTGCGACATAACTTCCGACAGATGCAGCCAATGACAACTGCTAGCGTTATTCCTAATTTATGGCGGACAGTGCAGTCGGCCCTGATTGTACCAACAAGCCAGTGCTGCACAATGTTACGTCGAACAGCCAAAATATTGATACAAGATTTTGCGTGCTTTAGTTTTCCTATAATTCTTTTGTTTAAATTGTAAATATAAAATTATTGTTTTATATATTTTTTTTAAACTCACACTACTATTTTTTGATATTTCGTTAGACGAGGTGGATCTTTAATATAGAAATTGTTATCACGAGTGATTTTATGATTTGGATTTGGTTGTTGCATATCTGTATTGAGAAAGAGACCTTATCACTTGTCTGGCAAGTTCAGTTTTAATGGTGCCCAAAAATTTTGAAAAAGTACATCTCTTTTGTTTCTTTTTTTTTAGTTTCTTCTTCTCCACATAGGCGAACTGTTGCAAAGCAAGCAAATTTCAACGTCTCACAAACCATTCGCCTCGTCTTTAAGTTTGTCGCAATCGCGCGCCAGTGTCAATGAAAACCTTTCATTACACGGCGCACCTGGCTTTAGTACTTATATTTCGACAAGCCTTAATTCATAACTAACAAACTAAACTTTTTTCATATTGGATCAAAAACCTTATATTTCATTCGTAAGAACCGTAGTAATTACATTTTCGGAGAATTTCTAGAATATTCGGTTAAGAGAAAATTAATTATAAAGTGAGTATCGTCTGCAGACGACGCCAGTGGTCGGCAGTACGGAATACAGTAATTACGAGCCGGCGACGCGGCCCGTATTCAATCTGGCCGGCCTGCCAACAATGTGTCAGATAGTATACGATATTGTTGCAAATCGTTCCCAAGATTTATTACACGAGCACTTTCAGCGAGATCTATCGTCATGGAGGTTTTGTTAAGGGTCGATATTAGCTTCGATTCCTAAATCGTAAATATTATTTAAATGTTTTTTTACTCGCGTCACGAGATAGGAGTGTTGTGTGTTTATGTTTGTAGCTGTAACTGACACTAATTTATTCTGAGACTTCAGTCAGCACGCTAACGCCTCAGCAGGGTAGACACAAGTACAACTAGTGCACCCATGTTTCACCGTATAAGTATATCTGTCCCATGACATAATAGCGGTGAATTTATCATCATACCGATCACAAACTTCACACTCCAAGCTGTTATAGAATTGAGAAACCCAATATCACTTTTCCCATATGTAATTCGAACCCGAGACCGACTACAGACGAGACGATACAACTGCGTTACCAAAGCAGTTCAATCACTACAGTCCACAGAATCCTTACACATGAATTCTTGAATAGTTTAAATCGTTACTTAAACACTGATTGTATACAAATCGAGTTTAAAAAAGCAATAACTTAACATAAAATTTTAATAGGTTAGGGCGCTTTTCATTGATATGTATTTATTTGAATTTATAAGATTACAAAAGCTGAAAATAATGGCTTCCCTCGTTTAATTTATTTCGGCACAAAGAAAAACAAAGAACTCGTCTTGTTTCATGTTTAAGTGGAATTTTAAACAAACCGCAAGGGCCGCGGCGAGAGAGTGAAGGGAAGATTTATTCATTGGTTAGACAGACCTGCATTTTATCTTCACTAGGGTCGCCGGCGAAGTGTTGTGGGCTATAAACTAATGACGCTATTTGTATGGATTTGCGGTTTTCTACGAGGTCTGATGAAAATGGAATAATTTACAAGTAATTTTTTTTCAGTATTTGAAATGTGAAAATAAAAGAATGAATGTTTTGTTGTTGATCTAAAAAAGATTGTAATGTCCTCCAACCGGCGTTTGAAACTACATATCTACTATAAGGAGGATTAGAATTAAGATATAAAGACTGTAATTATAAAAACATGTACGATTGAGTTTTGTTGAAAGGAAATTAATTATGTAGTGGATCTCATCTGCAGACGACGTGGCTCGTTAGCGGCATAACATTGTATTTATGTCAGCGTAGCAGCGGCGAGCTAGCCCTTTAATAAGCTACGTCTACTCGATTGTTGTACACTAGCCCATGTCTTTTGTATCTAGGACAATTAAAAAGTCCTTTAGAAATGTTGTAATTATTTTAAACATTTTATAGTAATGCGAAATGTTACTAGATGTTTACTAATAAATTTAAATGGCGATAATACAGTCAGTCAGGTATTTTCTTTTACTTTTTTTTGATAAGCAAGATGCATAATATCTTATTGTAAATTTAAGAGCTATTTTTATAGATGGATGTCAGTAACACAAAACTACTTAATTCTTTTTATCTCCAATTACTTTAATTTCTAAAAATTAATTTATAAAGCAGTTATTTTGCCATTCGCTACTACAGTGGTTATGGTAGTTCATATTTCCCAAGTATTCGGGAAACGGAAAACAGGTAAAATTGTTTTAGATCGCGGCACCTGTCAACTCTGACAAGGGTTTCCGAAAGCCAACCACTAAATACTTTATTGCATATATTCAGCGAAACGAAAATGTTTTTGTGAAATATTCACGTTCTCTGTTCAGATGAAATAACTTTTTTTTTAAATAGTTTTATTTAAATATTTGTGAGGTGATACAATAGCTATTGGAAAAGTAACCAATGATAATTCAACTTTTTTAATATATTTTTATTATTAAAAAATAATACAAATATAAATTAAAAAAGAAAAAATAATATTTAAGACATATAGCAGCATATAACTATAATGTTTGCTAGAGCTGGTAGAGCACCAATTCAGAAGATATGTTTAATTGAAATAATTCAAATCTCTTGGATTTACAGGAGATTTCGAGACTTGATATTCGAATTACGTTGCGTCGAATTCACTGTGAGCTTAATTGTCGTTTGGTATAACATAATCGCCATTGATTAATGGCTGTAAATGGTTTCAATAAAAAAAGAAAATAATTGGGGATAAAAAGGTGGCAAATATTTGAGTTACTTCGTTAAGTTAATCATATCTGGCGTTTATTTTTAGTGCGAAAAGCGTGCAATTTACATACGTTAAAAGTTGAGGGTGCAATGCGGTTGATCGATCCCGCCGGTGCGCGTCTGTTTACTCAACTGCTTAACGGAATGTTCTCGAACGTCACGAACCGTTGTTGAAATAGCAAATTCATATTTTAAAATAAAATGCGAAGCGTAGTATCGATAAAAACGTGAATGTTTTTAATCTTTTGTTGTTATACTTTATAACACAAACAGTCTTACCTCCACTCTTTTAAGAGATAGGCAGAGGTGCAACTAGTGCACTCCACTGTTTTCTTTTTTTTTTCACGGTATGTATCCGTCCAATAATATGATATGGAGGCAAGCCTATCGTCACTTCGAGCTAAAATTCCAGCATCTTTGCCAGAATCGGGATTCGAATCATAGACTTAAGCAATACAGCCGTACTGTAATACAATTGTGCCACCGAGGCAGTTTTTAGAAGACGAATATCAGAATACTTTATCCAGAAGTGTGTGTTGTTTTAAATATATCTTATACAAAGATCAGTATTTGGCCTTATTGGGTTTATTAATATACTTGATGGAATGTTCCATTTCTTTTATTGGAGTCGTAAGATTGTATGACATTTTTTGTTTCATTGTATAAGTCAGGACGTATAATTATGTAATATACGCTTTTTATTTGTTGTCATTTCAACAAATATAACATAGTGTATGAACAATGTGTCATAAAATGCAGTTTATTGACGTTGTTTTTTTTTTCATTAATATTTTTTATTAGTTACTCTGCTGTTCGGAGCGGAGACAATTCTAACAAATCATATCAAAAAATTTTGTAACTGACGTTGTTTTGTACATATTTAATAAGATGAAATGAAAACTGTTATAATTAACAAAAACTGGTTTAAACTTTAACGGTACCATTATACTGCTAAAAGCAGTTTAACCCCTTGCCGTTTGCTTATTCTTGGCTCAGAACAAGGAGAAACTAACTTCGAAACTAAATCTGTCTTTAATTAAGTCAAGGACTTAATGTTTGCAAATTAGATATTCATTTACGTATGTAATATTCAATTAGTAGTAATAAAGACATGGTTACTTAAGTTTCTTTTGTTAAAAGATTATAATCATCTTAGAAAATGTTTTTTTTTGTCTAAATGCACTTAAAAAAACTAAGAAAATACTGAACTGGTTGGAGTGATGAATAAAGAAAACAATAGTTGAGAACAACGCCATCTAGTTTTAATAATAACACAACGCTCTGTGTCCGTATTATTATTTCAACTAGATGGCGTAGTCCTTAATTTAAAAATGATGATGATACTACTCAGAATCAAGTTTTAAAAAAATATTCTCTTTGATGCAAAATTTCAATTTAAGTAATCTGACGTTTGTAAGGGGGGGGGGGAATATAATTGTGTTTAAAAATATAATCCTTTATGCTTTTCTATGTGTATGAAACTTTGGCCCTTTGTTGTCAGTTTACTAAGAAACAAAGTGAAAATCATGAAAACTTTACAATGAGTCGAGTTTTAACTATTTAGTACAAGGCGGTCACTTTCAAAGCGGATACCGCGGTCACGGTAAATTCTCGAGATTATTTCAGTTTTAATCCGAAACCTTTGTTACTTCAAACAAAGTGTTACGAGACATTATGTAATGTGTGTACTTAGAAACATTTTTAGTTGCGTTACAAAACAGTATAATATAAATGCAAGGGTATGTTTGTCATCCAATGCGGTGTTTAATTTGAAATTCATGTTAGTTTCATATTAAACAGCGCATTGGATGTCAAGACTTTAAAGATAATTTTCAAAGTTTCATTTTAAAGCAACTGTTGTAAGAACGATTGTTATCATAACCAAGATAAAGAGGGGGGGGGGAGTAGAGTTGCTTGTGACGTGCACTCGCGAAGATTTTAAGTTGGAAACTTCTGAAAGCTCTTCACTGTCCTAACCGAGTTCACTTAGTAAGAAGCTTTCGTAACAATAATCTCATATACAACTTACTTATTAGAGAATATGATCTTTACACAAATTGAAATATTGAAAAAATAAAATATTTTCAGTTTCAGTAAATTAAAAGAGATGTAAGATAGAATGTGAGTAAAGAAGGGATTAAGAGATAGACAGAGAGAGCATTTGACAAAACCTTAAACACACATACAATTTAAAATAAAATATTTTTCTATAAACAAAACACAAAAAAGTATTCGAAAACAAGAAGGAAATTGTCTACAATTAAAGTTGTTTTAATATTTCCCTTGCGGCTATTAAAATACAATAAATGTCGAGAAAAGAAAACAAAACAGCTATGAAAAAAGTTTTGTTACGTTTCGGGCAATTTTAAAAGCTCTACACGAAATTGTAAGTAAAAACATTATAAGTTAATATAATTTGAAAAAGCTTTTGAGTACTTTTTATATCATATTTTTATTCGTTCGCCTACTTTTTCAATACACGTTCATTTTAAACTACAAAATACGAATTGAAATTAATTTTCGTCTACATTCATTCTCTTAATCTAATATTTTTTGTACATATTGTGTCAAGTGCAATGTGCATGCATCTCGACGTCCCAACAAATTATTTCTAGACCTAAATATAAGGTTAAAATAGCAGTACAATAGTTTAAAACTCTTTGAGAAAACTCTGAGATGCTCGAAAGATTTAGTCAAGAATACAGGCTCATAAAGACGAGGGCTACAAATGCATTGTATTGAAAATATTTCGTGTGGTTGTAATTATAAACAAAATTTTTATTTCTCATTCATAAAAATTTCAAAAGATATACTTACAACTTTCATAGCAATAAAGAGCTATAAAAGTAAATTTAATAAAGGCAGTAAGAGTGAACAATATCCTGTTAGTACGTACAGACAGACAACAATGTATTTTAATATCGTTCGAGTACGTGCAGTTGTTGACTTTATTTCGATCAAACATTAATTTAGTAAAAATATTTTTATGTGAGAAATTTAATTTTTAAACTGTCTTGTGACGCAGTTTTATTACATAACTACCCCTTCGATAATCGACGAAAAGGATACATTTTTAATTACTAATCAATTCTGTCAGTCACTAGATTGTAACCAAAAAACCAGAATTTCGTTTTCACAAAAGCAATACAAAGTTAGATTCGATGTCGCACTGCGGTTTGTTGACTTTGTTATGTGAACTAGAAATGTTTCATAAATATTGAAAAACTTTTCGACACATTCATAAATGTGCCAAATTTAAAGAAATTGAAAAATTTGATAGTAGAAAATATAAAATTAAAATAATTTCTATGAATAGTTTGGTAGTGGACAATTTTCGTCAGTCACATTTTCAATTCAATTTAAAACAAAGGTTTTTATTTCATAAACTAGATAATTATTTTAGTTTTTTTTATTCAATAATTCTTGCAAGAGTAAAATTACCTTTATTTTCATCGTGTCCTGTTACTATTTTATAAAAGATTTGAAATATTAGGTATGCGAGCATAGCAGAGTACAAACAAGGAGGTAGTATAAATTATGTGTTCGTCGAGATTATATCAACGTTTTAAATCAACAAACAAAAAGCAGATGTCATTGAATATACAACTCATTTACGCTTAGCCGAAAACTTGATGTTTTCAGAACAAAACATATTTCTATGACAAAACACTTCTAAAGTTAATAAATAACATATACAACTGTGGATCTTTTGTATATAGGAATCACTGTCTAACAGTTCTTTGCCGGTGGCCGGGGACCGATCTATAAGGCATACTATGGTGAAAGACATAGCATAGAAATCAACAAATTTAAAAT
>JAABKM020000010.1:1887611-1911980 GCA_016277805.2 Papilio aristodemus | reverse complement strand
AAGTGAAGTGGCAAAATGTCTCATATGTTAATACATATTACAATACCTCGCGCCTGTGTATTCGCTGGAGGGGTAAGCAATGGTGCAACTATTGTATCCACTACACTGTTGTTTTTCCTTATATTTTTCCGTCCCTGGATGTGATAGGTGACGAACCCATCGCCATATTAGGTACAAATTCCAAACTCCAGACTAATGTTGAGTGGAAAAAGACGAAATACCACTTTGTGTGACCCAGGATTCGAACCCGAGACCTCAACATGCAGCCTTAAGTAATACCTCAATAAATACTTAAAAGGCCTTCCTATGTAACAAAAATGGCCAAGAAAGATTTTGGAATAATTAAATTGACTTGATTGTAAAAAAAAGGTTTAATACCTTTGAACTAAATAAACTATAGTGGTGATAACAAAGGATACTCACTTGGATATTTACTACACTGATATATAAGCCTAATTAAATGTTTCGCAAGAGATTTAAACAAAGCTTTTCCTTTAATCCGTCCTTTTATATAGAATGGCGTAAGAACTTTGACCACCCACGGTGCTATGCGCTCCGTGCAGCTCCTCATAAACTCCTGTGTCTCCTCCAATGGTGACATAACACCTTCATCATCACTGTCCTCTCCAAATATATCTCTTAGCATATCTTTTATCTGAAAAATATGGTAAATTAAAAATTAAGTTTGATGCAATAAAATACATTCTATTAGAAATGGAATAAGATTATAATTTTGCCTAAACCCGTGGGTCAACAATATAGTTTTAGTAATAAAAATATGTAGAAATTATTGTTTATAGAAGAGATTTAAAATTTACCCTCGCCAGCTTAGCCCTGTTACAATCTCTTAATTGATCCAGTATTTCAAATAATTGCAATTTTAAAAAATATTCTTCACACAACCATTTATTGGATGTTTCCTTTGATTTTTTACTGGCTGGTTTTGTATGTTCGTTGTTCTCCACCAAATGTCCAGCCAATGACGCTATTTTTTCATCTATAGATTGTTTTATATTTGTAGTTGATAAATTACTTTTATCTTGATCCGTTTCACAGTTGTCTTTGTGTTTTGGATTCCCTTCAGAAGGATTAGGATCATTCCATAACGATTGTTCAAAAAGATCATCTTCATTATGGTCATCTTGAAATAGTATCTCTAATTGTTTTAGCAAATTGTCAGAATCCTGTGACTCTACATTATGAGTTTCTGTTTCCTTTGTGGGTAAACATTTCATTGTCATATCACTAACTTCTGTTTCACTTACTATTGTTTGTTCTGGAGTATTGGTATAGCAATCTAAAGTTTTTAAACTGGTTGTAGATGTAACATTGTTTATTATAGATTGATTTGGGGTAACATTTTCCCGACGACGCTTTCGCCTTTGGTTGCATGTACATTGACAAGTACAATTAATAGATTTATTTAAAGAAGTTTGTACTCTTTTCTCATTCTTTGGAGTCGTTGTTAAAAAATCATATAATGATTTATACAGTTTACCATTACTTGTGTCTTGTTTTAATTCGTTTATCTAAAAAAAAAAATAATAATTAAATTTGAATATGAATAGAAATTAATGTACAATAATTATTGGATACATACCACACCGATAATATTTTTCCGGTATATTTGAACTACCATGCAAGTTTGAGCGGCAGTCATTTCTATAATTTTAGCACACCTCCATATTGCGCTAGGTAAGCGAATATTTTTATTAAATTGTTTTTGATGTTTTTCATAGTTAACTGATAAAAGTTTTATTATATATTCCATATAGTGTTTACGTACCTAAAATAAAACTTCTGATAAAAGCTAATACAAGGATACAGAGTTAAGAGATATATATAAATAGATGTTTACTTTGGATATAAGTAAATGAGGCTTGTATTCTACATCGGGTATTGACATAAATGTTTTGTCGCATTCTAATAACATTTGGTCCACAATATCGTCAGAATTCTGTGCGTCGGTTTTTAATAATTGACTCATATTGTTTAAAACAATAAGTAATCTAAATTAAATAATTTTAGCGCCTCCACCTTGTTAACAATTTTGTTTTGACAGCCTGTAAGTGTTTCCAGTTCGGGTCAGTATTCTGAAAAAATAATCACGAAAATAAGTCTCCTCTTGTGACTAATTATGTTAACTTTATTTTTCACAGAATATAATAGGTTTCATACTTTTTTAAAATCATAATATTATAATTAAAGATAGTATGGGACGACAATTTCATTTTATCGTTAGTTCACCCACAGATGTTTTATTTGTAAATACCAAATGTCTTAAGTAAAATTTTATCTATTACAATGTCAGTGTCATGCACACTTCAATTTAAAACTTTTCTCATTTATAATTAAATTAACGCACCGAAAAGTCTGAGAACTCCTACATAGGCGCCATGGCTACCGAAGAGCACAAAGAATTGGCTCATTATATAAAAGAAGTTCACGCTTCTTTAAGAAAATCTTCTTCAAAAATAGGATATCATAAAGCATGGCTTGAACATTGTAAAAATGAAAATATTTTAAAGACGTATGCAAAATGCATGGAACGATTAGCAACTGTACACTGGGATAACAACTGTATAGATAAATCTAACGATGTAGTGTCTCGAATACAATGGTCTGCTGATTTTTGCTATAATTATTACATTAACAATAATTATTTAAAGTTTCGTGAGAAAGACATGGACATATCAAACAAAATTAATATTAGGCTTGATACGCTTGAAGAATTTGCCTTACCTCTAAAATTACTTGATGTAGGGAGTTGTTATAATCCTTTTAAAAAATATACATTCTTGGAGGTTTTGCCTATTGATTTATGCCCAGCAAATAGTTCTGTCTATCGATGTGACTTTCTTAATGTTGACATTGGTGGAAAGATGATTATAGAATGCCAAAATATAAAGCAATTGTTGCAAGACTCCTATGACATTGTTACATTTTGCTTCCTGCTTGAGTACATTCCTAATTCAGAATTAAGAATAGAGGCATGCATGAGAGCCTACCATCTTCTAAAACCCGGAGGTATATTGATTATAAACACTCCAGATTCTAAACATGTTGGAGCCAATTCTAAATTGATGAAGTGTTGGCAATACACATTAGCAAATTTAGGATTTTCAAGAATTAAATATGAGAAATTTAAACATATGCATTGCTTAGTTTTTAGAAAATCATTGCATAAAGACATAGCAATAAGATGGACTACATTATGTAAAGAACCATTTAGGGAGTATGGTTTATACATTCCCCAAGATTTTTTATGTGACAATGAAGAGGAGATTGATAAAAATTCCGAAACTAAGCCTGAGGTACATCCTAGTGATAGCAAAATGATAACTGAACATTTTGAAGTATTACCATTTAATGATGATGATTAAAAATAGTTATTTCATTTAATTCTTTTATTTAATCATGTTTTTATAATCTATGTAATAGTGATGTGGGTAGATAGAAAAATTAGTCTATGTTATACAGTACAAATACAGATTATCAGCTTGT
Source organism: Papilio aristodemus (assembly GCA_016277805.2). Taxonomy (NCBI): domain Eukaryota; kingdom Metazoa; phylum Arthropoda; class Insecta; order Lepidoptera; family Papilionidae; genus Papilio; species Papilio aristodemus. The sequence goes on along the minus strand of JAABKM020000010.1, from coordinate 1,908,476 downwards.
TAAAAATAGTTTGGAAATACAAAAAAAAATGTAAGTTACAAGTAAAGTTTATTACAATTGAATAATCTTTTTCATCTCTGTAATAAGATTGAGATATTAACACTAGATTTTATCTTTCTTATTCTTAAAACTTTATTGTATTACAAATTATACTAAGTATAACATATTTCGTTTTTTGTTGCATTCATCATTAATGGAAAAAAATCATTTGTATAAAGATTAAATGTCATTTCCATAAAATGTTACATTAATATTTCATTTTTATTGAAACAGGATTCGAACCTGAGACCTTATCAATGCTTACTGTAATTTAACCACACCATTGATTCAGTTTTTATTTTTGATACTTAGATATAGATACTAATGGTACTATATTATATGATTTATCTAATCTATTGCAGTTTGTTATGTCTAAATAAAACATAGACATATACCCTTATAAAATTATATTTAAAACTTTGAAATAGTTTTAAAAGATGTAATAATATAATGATTTTTTTTTGTTATTTATTCAATACAAGTTTAATTACTAAAATTAGTAATGTACTTAAAATTTACTTCATGATAATATTAACTTAATGTCTATACTAAAACTAAATTATTTCGCAACGTTAAATTTCGCTTTACGTTTTTCTAACCTCTCTTTATTTTCAATGTCTGTCATAATGGAGGATACAGACTGTCCAAACCTTTGAGCTCTTTGCTTTAACTTCTCAAGATTATCTTGTAATGAACCAGGGGTTGAGGCACTTATATTATGTGTTGCAGTCTGGAAGCGTTGCTTTCTGGCTTCCTTTCTTTCTGCTTCTGTTACTTTAACAGGCAGACCAAATCTCCTCGCTCTCATCTCCAACCTTGTTTTGGGATCAATTTCAGTTACTAGTTTAACTTTGTTAGTATTGGATGGAGGTGTTTCCTCTGATTTGGTTTCAACATTTTCCGCAGTTGGTTTTGACGTAAAGGATATAGCCCTATTTAATACAATTTTTTTAGTACCAGATTCTTTCGTGTCTTGAGATTTTTCTTTAGCAGCTTCCGCAGGTGCAGCGCTTATTTTTCTTTTTAGAGTTCTTTGAGGTTTTGGCTCGGTTGTTGGTTTAACGGAATGTTCTTCAAGTGCCAATTCTTCGTTTAATGTATCTACAGCTGTATCGTCTAAAATATCCGTTTGACTTTTGTCATCTTCATCTTCGAGAACTCCATCCGAGTCTATTTCGTCTGAATCTAAATTTATATCACCGTGGTCTTCTTGAGCTATAGCGGCTTGAAGCCTAGCCACAAGCTCCGCTTTGTCGCCGGTGTACGACAATCCACGTGATTTTAACTCTTTTCTTAATTCAACAACCTTTAACTTAGTCACATCAGTTACTGTCGAGTCAGCCATTGTATTTTTGTAATATATTTAAATGGAAATAATTATCTTCAAAAAAATGTTTACTCAAATTTTCGCAAACACATTGACATAATGACAATGACGATAAGGCAAAGATTATAAATGCATAACAAAGTCTCACAGAATAAATAGCGTGAAAGAGAAATACTAAATAACTTTATTAAACACACACAAGCTTTTGCTATTTCAAATGAAATGGAATGTGATGTATTTTCTATCTTAAGTTATTTATTCATTTGTCGAACTTCTTTGCTTTCTCTTTCTCCATGAAGCCTACGCTAACTTACTATTCCTATCTAACACTTGCCATTTGCTATTCAACCTCTATCAAGCAAACTAAAATGACTTCGAAATAAATATCAGAATGTATTTTGCTTAAATCATGAAACTTAAAAGTATACCTTATCAATAAGTAACATCTCATACCAAAGTTTTACTACTGCTAATATACTAGCTGGTACTCGTATTACGAAAACATAAAAGACGATTACAGTCAAAACAAATAATCATCATTTAGTATCATATTATACTCCTTATAAGTCACATAACCGCTGCCGAATTGGGCAATGAAATCGACAACTGTTCCTACTCATTTTTTAATGAACTCGAATGTTAAAATCTGAAGCTCAGTTTTTAAAAAGTTCAGGAAAAGTAGCTTCTGCACTAAGTTAAGTTAATGAATGTAACTTAGATATCTTATATTCCTTACTTTGCTAAGTTACAGATCATATCATTAGTTTACAAATTACAATTTTTTTATTGTTATTTATACTTTGTTACTTCCTCGGGTATAACACAATTGGAAAAGGAAGTTGGGGGGGAGTTAAAAGTAATGTAGTGATAAAAATTTTATTATAAAGCTTTTAATAAAAGCTTATACATAATTTATTGCTCCTTAAGATTACACTTTTCTTATAAATACTTATTTTAATCCGCATTATTAATACAGGGCCTTTGTTTAGTTATATTTTTAAACAGAAATGTGTGAGAAGAAACATAAATTTTACACTTTGCATTTAAAATATTACTAGCATAGGATAAAGGTACTCGTGTACTGAATGAAAAGAAATAAAAAACGTTCAAATATTATAGAATTTAATCAGGGTACATACAAACATTTTGTAATGCTGGAGTATAATTACCATACTAAGAAGCACTTCCGTCGAGTAGCTAGTGACAATTTGAGTGTAAGTTAATTTTTCATTATTTCAAACAATGAAATTTTAGAGGAGTGACTTTAATGATAAGGCATTACATGAAACACTTTATACATATGCGATATTTATAAATTATTGTACACATTTAACTTAATTTACAATATTAAATATTTTAAACTAAATCGCTAATAGATAAAACATGTTGAAAATTAATTCATGAAACACAAATTAAAAGTAAAACCTCCGGTATGTAACAAACCAAAAATATATAAATTTGTTTCAAGCTGCTTATTCGATGATCGTTTTGACCTTACTTAAGTCAATTAAAAACATTCCATAATTATTTATTTTACTACATTAAAGGAAAATCACACTGATATTTCGAAAGCTAACAAAACAAACATAAGCATCCACTAATAAGTGTTAGCAAAGAAAACAATCCAATTAGTAATGTATCACCGATGTGACCCCCGACCGTTGGTCGCGAGCGCCCCACGTACAGCGCACCACCAGGCGTACGTACGCCGATTTTAGAGAACATACGTCATTTCTAGACATAAATTAATCTAACATTCACACAATAATATCAAGTAAAGACAATTATGGTGTAAAAATTATTTTTATACTCCATGATTTTGATTGCATAATTATTACTAACAGATTTTCTATTTTATTTTTGCTTTAAATTTGAAATAATTGTCTCTGACTTGAGAATATTAGTAACCATAGACAAGTTGAAATGGCCACATTGTGCGACATAAATTAATCGCCGTCTAATGACTTCTGCTAGCTCACACATCTGTCAGCGACTGTACATAAGGACATTCGCTCACACTGTCCGCATCGGACCGTATCAACTACGGTGAAGAATACAAACAATTTTCATATGGCTCGTAACTTTCAATTTTGTTGTCGAATGTACCTTCGTAGTCTGCGTACGGCGCGAAGCGTACAGATTGTATCGATCAGTTCTCGCCCGCGGGAACACTTCGAGTTTCGCGACCCGGACAGTACTATACTAGTGTACAATGGTAATACACCTCGATATTAATACTTAGCGACCACTAGTCCATGTAATTCAAGTTCGTGGTAGGGGCACGTTGGTGACCCAGTTCGGCAAGACCAACACCACACTTCTGGGAAACGTCTCTCGTCGAATGTATTTTCGCAACACTATATATATGTTAACTATAAGACGAAATTGATTTTATAATACAAATGATTTTTCAATTTTTTTTTTCTAAAATTATTCTTTGTTTTTGATTTAATTTTACTATGTTTTAGTATTTCTTTCATCAGTACCATGATTAGTCAATATATGTCAATATCGAATTTTAATCAAATTTTGTATATTCAATATTTCCTTGTACATGATTTCTGATATAGTTCGACTCAATAAACGACGACTGTGAAGTATGCTCCGGGTGAACTTCATGATCAATTTCACAACGCAGCTACAATACGATGTCACAGTCGTGCAGAAAGTTACTTATCATATATCTGAGAATAAACACGCAAGGCTAATGCTTTGTGTGTTTGGTGTTCCAATAAAGCGATCGCGGTCCGTTACCGCGGTAAAGGCAATGCGGCAACCCTAAAAACTTATATCGGTATCGTGATAGAGTTAGTGCCCCTAACCTTGTAAGGTAGTTTATCATCACTTCCAACCATGGTAGTACTTCATTGAGGGGTCAATGAACGGCATACTATAGCAGGCGGTATCAGTCACTAGTTCGGGCATGGTCGTGCAGTGTACTGTGTGGTGTCAGCGGGCGCGCGGGCGCGCGGGTCAGCCGGCGCGCGACGGGTCTAGCTGGGGGCTGGCGGTGACGCGGGGCGGGCGGGGGCTCGCCGCGCGGCGCTCCTACCTACCTTCGGGCAGCTGCCGCGCGCCGGGGTGCGCACGCGCCGCCGCCTCCTTAACACATATCACATATTTGACATATTAAATAACACAGAAAACAAATAAAGTTAATATGATTATTTTACAGCGAGAACAAAATCTACTATCTCACTCTGCAAAGGAAACACTGTATCATAAAACTTCAGATTTCTGTGACTCCAATGAAGTCAGTCCATTTCTGTAAAGTCAGTTCGTTGCAAACCAAAGCTCTGGGCGGAGTTTAAAGACCTTTTACTTTTCGTACAAACTATTGTTGGGAATTAACTGAATTTTGTAGTGCACCTTGGTGCGAGGCTGCGGTTTAGTGCGCGGCGGCGGTTGCGCAGGCTGTGCGGGCTGCGTGGGTTGCGTGGGCGGCGCGGGCTGCGTGGGCTGCGCGGGAGGCGCGGGCAGCGCAGGCTGCGCGGGTGGTGCGGGCTGCTCAGGCGGCGGGGCGGGAGGCGCGCGCCCGAGAGACGCCAGCATCAACCCGCGGAGTAATGCCGCGCGGGACTCTGCCTCTTCGTTGCTCGCAGAGCTTGTCGCATCTGGAAACCAATAAAAAGCATGGTTTAAAAAAAAACTTGTATGATTTAGCAAAAGTAATAAAATTTTCACAAAAATACATTTCCGTTGAAAATACAAAAAGTACGATGAGACAAGAAACGTTTGTTTATATAATCTGTGACTTCATTCCATCTTTGGGAACAGGGTAGTGTCTTGTAGCGTCGTGTACCTAGGAAGCCGGAGAGCAGGAAGGTGTACTCTGAGACGTCGGGCTGCGGCTGGGGCGCGGCGGGCTGTGCGGCGGGCGGGGGCGCGGCCGCGCTGCTGCAGGACGTCGCCGCCCGCCGCGGCAACCGCTCCAGTTGCTGTCGCGCCGCCTGCAACACGTACACGGCTGTTAGACATGTAGGTATAAGAAGTACCCGTGACCAACGAGCAAGTATGTCGAAGTATGTATGTAGAAGCGAGAGAGTTGCGCCAGATTCGTAACAGATGGAAATCCACAGGGCTTTTTCATGTAATTTCTCCAAGGGAAATTTCAAATTATATTAATATATCCATCTTTCCTAACCTGTGACCCCTTCGTCTCAAGCTCCCGTTATAGCGTGCTCCCCAAAAACAAAAGCCTGAAAGTCCATAATCCTAGTTCTCTGGGTTAGGAGCGTACTCACGGTGGCTTGCTGTCTCTCGAGCTGCAACTGCATCTGCAACTGCTGCAGCTGGCTGGGCGTGCCGGGCTGGCCCGCGCCGCGCCGCACGCCCGACAGCTGCGAGAGGAGCTCCGCTATCGGGTCGACCACCGCGTCGCGCGACGACGGCGACAGCGACGATATGCCGCCGCTGGTGCTGCGAACAAGTTGCCAATCGCTGTTTAACAAACAAAACACATCATGCCGTTGTATCGCACTTTGGAATACTTTAACAAAGAATAGTGATAGAATGTATCGGTACCACCATAAAAATGCAAAATAAGACAAAAGACACAAATTAAAATCTAAAAAAAAGGAATAGGCAGAGATTACAGATTTGTACATTCATACACATATAGTGGATTAAAAGTACCTCATATATCTTTTATTTAGTATGCCAATAACCTGATCCGGACATCCGCTATAACAGTCATTTAACATAATATATTAACATTATACTAACAGATAGTTGATAGATTGCTGCTAGACTAGAATATCATTAAGGTCAGATGTCCCCTGCTGGACATGGTCTCTGACCTCGCAGTAGTAGTTACCTGAACTGCATGTTGGTGCGGCGCGCGCGACTGACGCCGCGGCCCGAGGCCGGCATGCGCCGCACGCCGCCATGTCTGATGCCGCTCGGCTCGTCGTGCAATGCCGTTAAGTTATTACTTTATACAAAAATTCAACTCCTGTGTTCCTCAAAGTGGTAGGCAGAGGTGCAACTAGTGCAACCACATTCGCCATCTGTTTCCATCCCATGACTGGATAGGTGGCGAGCCTATACCAAATGCTAACACAAACACCAAACTCTAGGCTGTCATCGAAATTAAAAGAAATCCAGTATCACTTTGCCCTAACCGGGATTCGAACCCGAGGCAGGTAAGTTTATGATCCAATAAAAAATTTACGAATGGATGGTATTTTTTTGACAAAGTGGGACATGAAGTTATGTATAAGATACAAAAAAAAAATGACAATGTAACTGAGGTCAAGATTTGTTCCAGAAATATAATTTTATGTTTTAGAAAAAAAAATGTTATGTTAAAGCAGAATTTTAAAACTACTTTTATAAGGTTTTGGTTATATAAACAAAGAGAAATAACAATTGGAGTTGTGAGGCTTCATAAGTTAAAGCTTATGCAATCGTGTTCAATGTTACTCTTGGGACTTATAGTTTAGTAGGAAAACATATATCAATGTTGTTTTCGAAACTATTTAAAAAAAAAGATTGGTAATATTTTTTTAATACACCTGTACACCTGATGTTAGGTGACCGCTATAGACATCTGCAACAAGCAAGAGTTGCGGATGCGTTGTCTACCTTTGAAGGACAGAAGACATATGAAAAAGGATATAAGGAAAGAGATGAGATCTCGTGGTCCGGTCCGGTGTTCCAGTGTAAGGTGTCCAGCAAAGTCATCAGTCACAAAATTTGGCTCTCCGCCCGATAGTGAGGCACAGACTGGGCATACTACCTGTAATATTAAAATAGATCTATTATTTACTTTTCACTAAAGAGGTTACAAAAACATATTACGAAAAACTATACAAACATATTACACTTTATTTACATAACCATGTAGAAAAAAATATAACTGAGTAGATATTAACTACACAATGGAAAATAATATTAAACCTACCATATAATATCCAGTTCTAGCTGGTAGTTTTTTTATTGTTTTTATTTTTTTTATTCCATAAAATTATAACTGATGGAAGATAATGTAATATATAATATTTTTTTTATCTAAAATAATGAAGTAAATTTGCATTTAATTCCCAAATTAAGAAACTCCTTTACTGCAGTAATATAACATACTCATATATCTCACGCCTGTATTCCCCGAAGGGGTAGGCAGAGGTGCAACTAATGCACCCACATTTCGCCATATGTTTTTATGTCCCATAATGCGATTGGGGGCAAGCCTATCGCCTTACGGGCACAAATTCCAAACTCTGGACTGATATCAACTTGAAAAAACTCAATATCATTTTCCCGACCCGGGACCCCAGCGTTGAAGCCGTACCATATATGTACCAATACCTGATACCACTGAGCCACCAAGGAAGTTAACATAACATACTATAAATATAAAATCAATATGAATTATCTGCCTTTTTAGAATATTTAAATATTTCAACTATTTCCTATTTTGAACCTAACCTAACCAAATTTTTATTTAAAAAAAACAGCTAGGTAAGTGACATACAGTAAACAGTTGTCATTGATAAAAATCTATGCATAAATCATACTTAACTTTAAGACATCAATGTATCATTAACATAGTATTTGATATCACTTTCTAAAACATTCTAATACCCACAATAATTTTCCTCTCACCAAATTAGTTGGAAAAAAACTAACTATGAGTTAAGCTCACCTCTGCCGGTCTAACTGTAATTTTTTCCTTGTGTTCAAAGATTAATAAACAAACTTATTACATCAAGAAGATGTAACATAACTCACAGCAAGGGTTGTGTCTGCATGTTCCGCAGTCACATGTTCCATGAGTGCCATGTCTGTGAAGCCCATCCGGTTGCAAAACGGGCATGTGTATGCCTGAGGCTGTTCCAGAGCCTGTGACTCACCAGCATAGTATAGGTCTGCAAGATTAAAATGACAATGACTTTTTTATTAACAATATACCTCATGCCCATATTCCCTGAAGGGGTTGACTGAGGTGCAGTTAAACCCACATTTTGAAGTGTGTTACATGTAAATTCATTATAGTGAAACTGTAAGCACTGAGCATTTTTTTATGTTACAGAGATGTTAAGCAATGTCAATGAGAAGAAATTATTTATTTTAAAAGTGGACCTAAAATGATTACACATTTAAATTTTAAAAATATTAATCTTATCTAGTATTAAATTATATTTGATTAAAACTATATGAAAAGAAATTATTAAATGGCAAAAATATGACTGTTTTATTTACATCAAAATACTCTTATTATTTATCCTAATATAAAGGTATATTAATAATATTAATAAATATTTTATTATTTATGAATTAACTGTTGTTGAAAAGAACAGTTAAAAACTAGGTCAGGTCACTGATGACAGAATAATGATTACACAAAGATCTCACCAAAATCACTTCTTGTAAGGATACACTGCATGGGATGCTCTGTTGTATGTTGATTCGTGACGTTGCCGGATTCATAGCATGCAGCGCACAAATCGTAGTCGATGCAAATCAAACATTTATATCGTCGTCCTCTGAAGTTATTTTTTAAACAAGAATCACAGCTGACTCCTGAAAAGACGTAAATATTAAGTATTAAATGATTAACAATCTTTTATCGTCAACACCGATGACAATTGAATTCAAAACAAATAACTAACCACAGTTCGAAAATTTTGCAAAGAAATTTAATGACAAAAGCATAGCACAAATTTTGATTATCATTACCCACCTTCATGGCGATTCATTTTCGCCACAAAACGTCGCCGAAACAAACGTTTCTTGGCACCAGAATTACTGCTGCTATTTGTGGTATTTATATTACTATACTAAAATAAGTAGCACAACATATAATATACTAAAATACAAGATTATTAACAAAAATTTCCAGCAAACCTAACCCAACCAGGCCATAATGACGTCACATAATGACTTATGTGTTGCCTAATTTTCAACTTTCACAGAGTATTATTTTTTATTTACAATTTTTTTATATAAATATTACTTGTAATCGTTAAACAATAAAAAATACTAATAATTTAATTATTTTTTGCTACGAAAATTTTTTATTTTGACAATTTTGTTTTTCTCTTGACAACAATAGATATTTCATATTGTTTTGTCCTGACCAGTCCTGACTTTCAAAACTTAACTTTCATTTTTTTTAAACTTGTCCCAAAATAAAGAAATTGGATTTTATTTTAAAATTTAAGAGACTATTGAAATATTGAAGTATTTTACGAATACTCTTATTTTAATTTTATTAAACCATATTTGCCACTGACATTTGATTTATTGTTTGAAAATATAAATAATAAAAAATACTATTTCTGAACGGAAAACGGATTAAATAAGACTTTTAGACAATTTTGATATTTATTGAATTCCATTCTATTCTCATTAATTGTACCTGCTTTAACATTGCTATAAATATTCGATTCTATTAAAATCACACGTTTAATAAGTGTACACAAAGCGCTAGTGCTATAAGTACTTTCTGATACTTTCAAGTTAATTACTACACATTAGTAAAGTTATAAAAAACCGTTGACAAAATTATTTTGCGCGGGAAGCTATATTGGAATGAAAACTTATATTTGCGATATATTGTTCAGTTTAGTTGTAAATTCACAGTAATTCAAAATGACCGACGCACTGAACCATTTAGTTGTTGACGGAAATGAAGTTTTGGAGTTGAAACTAGGTAAAATTTTCTCGGTTTAACGTTTATACCATGTTTTGAATGAGAATTATAACCTTAATCGTATTTCAGTGCGAACAGTTGAAGATATTGAGGACGATAAAGCGAGCTTTGGCCCTGAAATGTGTCATCAAGTATTTGGGGAGAATGAAAACATTTTTGGTTACACAGATTTACACATAAGGCTCTATTACAGCGCAGGAAGCCTTCAGACTTATCTTGGGATCGAATATACAAATAAGGTATTATTGAAAAATGTTTGACTAACATAAACTACGACGCATTTTATTTGTAAATTAAAAGACGTCATAGCACACATTAACTTTCCCCCAAACTTGTAATAACTAAGAATAACATAGTCATGAATAATATTGCTAGTTACAATATGTATTTTATTACTTATATTTAGAAGACAAAAACATGAGGTAATCCATTGAAAATTGCAACAATGTTCTTTCAATTATTTAGATCAGTGTTTCCCAACCTTTTTTACATGAACATATATAATTTCTAATAATAAAAAATAGATTTGTTCACTTAAGAATATTAAATGATAGGTTTTAAGTAGAAATCACTAGGAAATTGTTAACAAATCACATTAAATGAATTTTCAAAACATATAAAATGGAGTGAAAGGGTGAAACTCCTGTTAAGTTCATTTTCGAATTGCACAAAAAGGTTAGGCAACATTGCAGTGGACATTATTAAAAAAGTTGTCTTTTTATAGATTGAACCCAGTAAATCAGACGGAATAAAAGCAGATGATGTAGAGGGAGCATTAAAAAATGTCTTGGCTCCGGGCTATGTAACAAACTTGGATCGGTTTCTATTGCTGTTGGAAAAGGATCGGAACTTTGTCCCACATGGGCAACTTGCACATGCATTTCCCATTGAGTCTCGTAAGTTTTTATTGTACAAAATAGATTTGTTTATGTGACAATGGTTAAATTGTATTTAATAAATGTCCCTTTTATATGAGATATAAGGGCAAACATTTAGCTGGTTGTATACAGTGATCATAGATGCCTAAATATCAATGCAGATGCCAGCATACATGACAGAATAATTTTTTTTTATTCTTTCTCCTCTTGAGTTGCATGTTTTGCCCTATTTTACTGCACCTTGTGTGTGATCATAACTAAATGTAATTAAGGTTAAATGTACCTAATTTCCCAGGTGATGGTAGAGACAAAAGGTTATTTGAAGTATATTACAGTGAAACGTCCACCCCTGGCTTCCTGGCCTATCATCAGAGATTACAAACCTTCCTTCTCTGGTATGTGGATGCGGCTTCCTTTATCGATGTGGATGATGACCAGTGGACTTTCTTTACAGTGTAAGTACACATGTTAAGTTTAGTAAAATTATTAATAACTTTAATTTCATAAAATAGCCTTTCATTTGAATACTACCGTTGAACAAATGTTAAGCATCTACTAATTAGATTTGAAGTATTAATATGCATTTTTGCTGGTAAGTGATGTGCCGGAAATTTAAAAATATTAACTTTGCAGTTTTGAGAAGTATCTGACGAGTGATGGCGAGGTGCGGTATGCGACGGCCGCGTACGCCACGGTGTACCGTTACTATGCATACCCGAGGCACATCCGGCCACGTGTCTCGCAGGTCCTCACGCTGCCCCCCTTCCGTAAGCTGGGCCTGTGTGCTGCACTACTACAGGCAAGTTGACATTTTTTTCTTAATTTTAGTTACGAATTATACCATCTTACTTGCAATTTAGATTTTTGCAGCATTGAATGTACATTCTGCAAAAAAAACTTAAAATAGAACTGCAAACATAATAAGTTATTTAATTATTTTCTTTACTACTTTAGGAATCGAAAACCTTATTAGTGTATATTATAATAGTAATTTTTTACTATATAATTTTATCCCACATTTACTTATCTGTGTATAATTTCAGTCGATATATTCAAACTTTATATCACAATCGGAGGTAGTTGATATCACAGTGGAGGACCCCTCGCCGGAGTTCCAGAGGATAAGAGACTATGTGGATGCAAAGAATTGTGAATCTCTCTCCGCGTTCCAACCAGCTAAGCTTTTACAAGGGTATGTATTCAATTATATAGAATTGGACATTATTTAACTAAAATTAGATTTAAGTTAAAGGGGCGGAGATTGGATTTTTTTTAATTTTCTTCAACAGTTTCTCTCAAGAAATGGAGAAGCAGGCCTGCAAAAAATTCAAGATAAACAAGAAGCAAGCTCGCCGCGTCTATGAAATATTACGTCTCAAGTGCACCAACACCTCCGATAAGGCTGCCTACCTCGGCTACCGGCTGGATGTTAAAAACAGACTGAATGCACCTTTTCAGGTAACTTAAACTACTTATAAGGTATTTTTTGTACTTTCTTAGGAATCGATAGTTATATCAAGTCCAAAGGTTTTTACAAACAGCTTGAAGAAAAGACCACACATGTGTTCCTTGTATTTTAATTGGATCGAAATGCCTTATTATATAACCGAACCTGTGTAGGATCAAGACTTTTTGGGGGCATGAATTATCGTGCCCTCCAAAAGGAATGACAAAGAATGATCGTGCCCCCAAAAAAGTTATAAAAACCTATGTAGGACCATCCTGTAAACTATATGTGAATTATAGAATGTAGAGGGGATAAAAAGGATAATATTGGGTTTCCAGACATTTCAGTTATCAGACGAAATACAATATTATTCTAGTATTTTATACCGTGGTACTTACCTCATCAAACGTAGTTACTAGTTGTAGTAAATATTTATGAACTTTTGCTATTAACAGAAAAAGAAATTAGAAATGAAAAAGCTGCAGAAAGTTTTGAAGCCCGATGAATTTGTTGCAACGATAACATCGACCGGTGCAAATGAGACACAAAGCCGTCTCTCCGGCCAGTACCTCTCCCTGGAGGAGGAATATCGACGCGTCATACACAGGATGGAGCATGATTGAAGCGTATATTTTTTTCTTTGTCAATGTCATTCGGTCTTGATTCTTCTCAAATGTCATGATTATGTCTCAAATGTCTTAAAGAATTATTAAACTTTCTTTCTTCGTTATGTGTTGTGATTTTTAATGTTTAAATGCCAACTTTATATCAGACTTCAAGTACCAAGCAAAAGTATCCTGAAATTGAATATAAGAAACACATTACCGGTAAATGAACTGAGAAAAATTAGTTTTGAGGGTAACTTTTCTTTTAAATTTAATTTTTCTTATCTGTATTTTATTTGATGATTAATTTGAAAGCAACAATAATAATTTTAAGATGATTATTAGTAATGATACCAAAATTGATCTCTTTAAGTTTGTTCAAAAAAAAAAGCAAAAAAAGTTAAAATTATGTTAGTTATTTGTATTGCACTGTGCCTCAAGTTTATTATTTGTCAATTATTAATTATCTTGTCTTTGAATGTGGTAACATTTGCTCAAATGTCAAGCAATGGTAACATTCGTGTTTCTTTTATTTATAAGTAATTTCATAATAAACGTGTTTCAAATTCGTTAATAAAAGTTTAAAACAATGTAACACTTTGTTTTATTTTCCACGATCATTATCTGACAAGAAAATTAAAATAAATTGTAACATTCATATTTAAAAAAAAAACACAATTTCATGCCTGTATTCCATGAAGGGGTAGGCAGCGTTGCAACTAGTGCACTCACATTTTTCGTCGTATTTTTCCGTCTAATGATGTATTTACAACCTATATTTTACCTTACTTTCCTTTCCTGTTGACACATCTAAAACTATATATATTAAAATTTGATTTATTTACAAACTGCTAGGATTGTTTATTTCATTAAAAAGAATTAAAAAATTATTTTCGTCTGCTAATTGTCAATTAATTTTAGTAAAAAAAACAAAAGAAAAGTATATACAATTAAGACAAATAAGTAATTTAATACGCCATTGTGTTGTCTATCATTATATCCATTGGATATTTAATACTTTTGGATACTTATAAACTATAATCACGTCCCGTTAGACTATTGTACTTTGAGTTTTATAGTATTTGTCAGTTCGGCGATGGAATGTTCCCTCCTATTACACTGCACTAGCTTGGTGCGTGAGGGAGCGCGCGGGGGGGTGCGCGTGTGTAGTGGTGGGGATAAGCGAGGCGTCACGCGCCGCGCGGTCGCCGTCAGTGTGAATTGGACCGTCCGTCCGACATGTAGTGCATTTCTCCGAACCACTCGCTGTGCTGATCTAAATATCTATAATCATCGAAATATATTGTAATAGTCTTGTTACATTTTGTACAGTGTAAACTTAAATCTGTTGCGCTAAAACTATATTTATGTCGTCTAACCAAACTATTGAATAGGTTTAAATTTTAAAAGAAAATTTAAAGACAATAGGTTGTACTAATAGATAGCTGATACATGCTAACAATAAATTTATAAAGATGTGCTTAAAACATTATTTTTTGCTATGGTCCTGTAGGGTTTGCAGTTTTTGCTTGTTCCGAATTTTTCGAAAACTTTTTGTATTACAAAAGTTGAAAATTTTTGATTACTCACTGTACAAACATATCAATATTCTTCAATATAACCTTTATTTTCGATTCTGCCATATTCGTCGTGTTTAGAAATTCCGGGAGTTTTACTGTAAACAGAAAATAATATACAATAGTAAATTAGTGTAACTGGATATGACCTCTTAAACACTTATATAAGGATCTTGACCCCATGACCTTCCTTAAGTTATCGTCTTCTATCCAGGGTTATTTTAGAGTAGAAATTAGAATTAACCTTGATACAGATCTGATCAGTTATTTCTCCTTCAACTTTGCCAGTAAATTAATCTTTTAATGGCATTGTCTGTAATACTCTAGTAGGGCAAATGAAGTAATTGCATTATTTTGATTTCAGACTTCAAAATCAATTGAGTTCAAGATATTCGGTGTGTTTTTGGACCAATAATTACTACACATGAATAAATGTAAAAAAAAACATACAACACATACCAAGTTTCAGGGTAAATGAATGAAAAGTGTAAAAGATAAAAAAAAAGATATTACCAAAGAGTCTTGCGAGATGTATGGCGCCATAGACTCTGCACGGTAGATGGCTTGTACTGTCGTCTCGGGGAATCACCCGCCATTGTGAAACCTGATCAATACAAACTTATTGAGTTGCTTATATCGACATTTTAAACATTACATGTCCATATATTAACATTACCTTGTCGAGTAGCAGGGAGAGGGGGGTACGGTTGAGGCGTGGCTGCGCGGGGGGCGGGGCGTGCACGGCGCGGCCGCGCCACTCCTCGCTCAGCGACGACAAAGTGCTCTCCACACTAAGACGTACAATATTTACCTCTACATTCTATGCCTTAAAGCTGAAGTTTGCTTGTTTGAAAGATGTTGTTAAAAATAATAGTGGAATATGAGTAATTCTCAATATTAAGACTTTCAATATTTACATAATGTTTGTTACCTGGAGGACTGCGTGTCGTACCCCCGCTGCTCCCCCGCGGACGTGGAGGGCGTTTGTTCTTCGTTCTCTGACTTGGTGGACTTGTGTGAACGGAGCCTGAAGCAATATGAAAAACTCAACTAATAAAAATTATAGAGGAAGCACTGCAACAGTAAGTTCCGATAGTTTTCCTAAAAAAAAATCTTATTTCATCAGATAGACTACACTTTGACTAGACTACATCAGATAATGCTATAGGTGCTAGAATCTCTGTCTGACCCTTTATGAAGGCAATGCCGACCGTGTGTTTCTTAACAGATGGAATGAAGATATACAAATTCCTTTTGAAAGTATATATACGTGCATTGCAGATGCACTGTCCGCCTGGAGTACGCTCATTTCTTGAAGGAACCTAAGTTGTATTGGTATTCCACTCTACGCCTGTCTTTCATCAAATCGTGTTAAATCTCCATAGTTGGCTTATTCATGCAACAGCTTGATGCTCTTGGCTCCCTCCTAACATAACTATGACCTATTGATAATAAAAGTGGCACAAAATATTGGGTTATTCGACATGAATGAAATTATACCTTCCCGCGAAGAGTCCGCTGCGCGCGGCGCACCGGCGCTCCCGCGGCGTCATGTGCTCGAGTTCCGGCTCCTCGTACACCGGCTCCAATTTTATTGATTTCACGTCCACTTTCACATCCTCGGGCTCGCCGTCATTGTTAGTATCTGTAATATTTTTAATTTTTAATCTGTAACGCTATAAGCATACCTAGGTAAATCATGTTTTGTATTTTTAATATGGTTTAATTGTATTTCAACCACAATCATAACTCAACAATTTTACGGTAGTACCTGAACTCGATGTAGGGTAGTTGTAGTTACCAGCGTTGATTAATTCCATTACTTTCGACTTTGAGTCTTCTGTTGAAAAATAATTATTATATTTATTTATAAACCTATTAGTAGTTGTTTAAAAAATTATAGATAGAAAACTGATTAATTGTCAACTTAGACTTTTTTTATATTTAAAGATTGGTGGCATTTCAAGCTCCTTTTTTAAAAGGCCGGTAGCGTATCTGCAGTTCCCCTGGTATTGCTGATGTTCATGGGCGGCGGTGATCACCTGACTTTAGGCGACTCGTCGCTCGTTTGCCCCCTTTTTACTATAAAAAAAGCTAAATACCATACCATCTGCATCAACTTCTTCATCTTTAAGTCCGTCATTTTCGCATTCATTTTCACTATCGTTATCACTTTCTATCTCGTTCTTAATGTACTTTTCTTCATAGTCTTCTTGGTTTTCTATTATGTTTCGTTCTTCTCCTTCTTCATTGTCGTCTGCATCGCTATATCTGTTGACATCATTTTCGTCTTTTACTGAGTCATCATCTTCTTCATTTTCCACATTGTTATATTGAGCGTCATCTTCATAATTTCCAGCATTGTTATGCTGGGCGTCAAATTCATCATTTTCTGCATCATTATGGTGGAAATAATTTTCATAATTTTCGGCATTGTTATATTGGGCGTCATTATCATCATTTTCGGCGTAGTTAAGTTGGGCACCATTACCATCATTTTCGCCATTGTTATATTGAGCGGCATTCCCATCATTTTCGGCATAGTTATGTTGGGCACCATTACCATAATTTCTGGCATTGTTATGTTGAGCGTCATTCCCCTCATTTCCGGCATTGTTATGTTGGGCACCATTATCATAATTTCCGGCATCGTTATGTTGAGCGTCATCTTCCGCATTTTCGGCATAGTTATGTAGGGCGTCATTATTATCATCATTTTCGGCATAGTTATGTTGGGCATAATTTCTGACATTATGTGGGGCGTCATTATCATTATTTTCGGCATAGTTATCTGGGGCGTCATTATCGTCATTTTCGGCATAGTTATGTGGGGCGTCATTGTCGTCATTTTCGGCATAGTTATGTGGGGCGTCATTGTCGTCATTTTCGGCATAGTTATGTGGAGCGTCATTATCGTCATTTTCGGCATAGATATGTGGGGTGTCATTATCGTTATTTTCGGCATAGTTATGTGCGGCGTCATTTTCATTATTTTCGGCATTGTTATGTGGGGCGTCATTATCATAATTTTCGGCATAGTTATGTTGGGCACCATTACCATAATTTCTGGAATTGTTATATGGGGCGTCATTATCATCATTTTCGGCATAGTTATGTGGGGCGTCATTGTCGTCATTTTCGGCATAGTTATGTGGGGCGTCATTTTCATAATTTTCGGCATAGTTATGTGGGGCGTCATTATCATAATTATTGGCATAGTTATGTGGGGCGTCATTATCGTCATTTTCGCCATAGTTATGTGGGGCGTCATTATCATCATTTTCGGCATAGTTATGTGGGGCGTCATTATTATCACTTTCGGCATAGTTATGTGGGGCGTCATTACTATCACTTTCGGCATAGTTATGTGGGGCGTCATTATCATAATTATTGGCATAGTTATGTGGGGCGTCATTATCGTCATTTTCGGCATAGTTATGTGAGGCGTCATTATCATCATTTTCGGCATAGTTATGTGGAGCGTAATTTTCATTATTCTCGGCATAGTTATGTGGGGCGTCATTTTCATAATTTTCGGCATTATGTTGGCCGTTATCTTCACCATTTTCAGAATTGTTGTATTGGGCGTCATCTTCATAATTTTCGGCATTGTTATGTTGGGCGTCATCTTCATAATTTTCGTCATTGTTATATTGGGCTTCATCTTCATCATTTTCGTCACTATTATGTTGGGTGTCATATTCATCATTTTCGTCATTGTTATGTTGAGCATCATCCTCATAATTTTCGGCATTATTGTGTTGCGGCTCATTCTCATAATTTTCTTCATCATTCGGTTCGTCGTCATCTTCATCGCTCTGAACATCATCATCTTCGTTATATTCTACGTTATTATATACAAAATCATCTTCGTTTTCTTCTTCTTGATCATTTTCGCTGTATTCTGCATCGTTTTCTACGTCGTCTTCCTCATAGTTTTCTGTGTCACTTTCTTGTGTGTGATCGTCAACTTCGTTATCTAAACTATTTTCTTCCTCGTTATCTTCCTCTTCGTCTTCTTCAATGTCTTCGTCGTTATATCCAATGTCTTCCTCGTCGTCTTCACCATCTTCGTCGGTTTCTTCATCATTTTCTCCTTCATTCGCTTTGTCTTCATCATAGACAGGGTTAGTCGGTAAATGTGAATATTCCGGTATCTTGGTACTATTCAAGTCTTCTTCCGATGCCATCATGTCTTCATCATTCGATTGCTCTTCTTCTTCATCATCATCATAATCATCATCGGACTCGCTTTTTTGCTTGAACCTAAAATTTAGAATAGAAATAACACAAGTTATAACACAGAAAAAATGCATTAAATTATTTAATTATTTTTTTCATATGTCTAATTCTTTATAAAAATATGAAGTTAACTATCAGTGACGTATAAATACTAACAACTTACTCTTCATTATACTGTCTGCAGACCTGCCAGTATTGGTTCTGTTCTTGTTTGTACAACAAATGGTCGCCCAGGATGAAGTCAATGTATATCCTCATACCCTCGACTACCTCTCTGACTAGATGCAATCTGGAATAATAAAGTTTACATGGAAAATTCAACTATTTGTATCTACTCATGGCTTATTATAAGAGGATTGTAGTAAAGCAGCTTGCCTCCAATGTAAAGTGACTTGCCGGTATTGTAAAGTAACTTGCCTTAACTGTAAAATGACTTGCCTGCAGGAGACATCGTATATGTCCGGTCGTTGTATCGAACCGTTTCTCGTGCGGGACGCTTGCCACACGCCCGTGTGCGCGAACCACTTGACGAAAGATTCAAGGATGTCTGCGGCGCACGGCCGCGCCGGTAGCCGCACGAGCCGGCCGCGCTTCACCACCAAGTGGTAGTCGAACGTTAGACGGTCCCTAAAGATATTAAATCATAACAAAATAAAAGGTTAAAATATTGATTGTGTATTTACATGATATATGTGATAGGGGCCAGCCTATCGCCATATCGGGCACAAATTGCAGACTACGGAATTTGTGATATTGAATTAACAAACCTAGTTTCATTTTGACGGACTCGGGATTCAAACCCTCAGCAATTTAGTTGTACCATGATAGATTGCTCCACCTCTTCAACCCTTCGGAAAGCAGAGGTGTGAACGCTGCCATTATTTTTATATTAGAGCTTCATCCAACTAGAAAACTAGATTAGGTTACCTGAGTGCAGGAGGTATAGGTATATCAGCTTTGAATGCTTGTGAGTTGGGCTGCAAACGATGCTGGAAACACAAGCTGCCAGTACCGCTGCTGTTCGATTCGGAGCCTGAGCTTGTAGCTGACCCACTAGATGAGTCTGTGTCTCCTGTCTCTGCGTCTAAACAATGGTATATTTAAAAAAAAATACAAGTGGAGATTTGTAGGGTGCCTGTAATATTTATACCCGATTCCAACTGAAGTTCTAAATAATGTAACAAAGGCTATACTATATCTTTTACGTTACAATTAAAAAAAAAACTTTAGAAACCTCTAACTCTACCTCTATCATCTCTAACATTAACTATTAATATAATGTAATTTCACTTATCTTTTATTATTCTAAAACTTACAACATTTTCGATGAAAAAAAAACTAGCCACAATGTTTGTTAGTAAAAAATTGTTTGTTTATAAAATTTATGTCTTCATTTTGAACTGGGAATACTTCCTTGAGTGTTAACATAAGTTACAGTAGCTACTAACTTAACAACTATTTAATCTTACCATTATTTAGTACATAATTGTCAAGTTGTTCAGATTTCACAACATTAACACTATTTATAGCCAAAATGCCATGTAATCAGTAGAATTACAAAAAATTAAATATTTACTGGACTTTTGTTTATTTGCAAAATGTAATAGTGAAAAATGATATTTACCATCGGGCTGAGTGCTTGTTGATGAACCAGCATCGCTGTGACCAAAACGGGCGCGTTTCGCAGGTCCCGAGTTTGTATTCGTATTACCTCTCTTTTTCCGCTCTTTTCTGTATAAATATGCTCCCCTATTGTGAACAAAAATTAGTCAGAATAATCATAAACTACCAAAAAAAGTATTTCCCACCTAAAATGTAGGGCATTGATGTTTTAAATAAATTTTCATCTTGCTACTGGTAATTAAATGAAAATCCTATTCCTCTTTCTTCTATTCTCTTCTTATACCTACACCCTACACAACATTCAAAATGCATCTACAACTCATGTATTTGTTGTAAAATGTGTCGGTATTCTTAGGAGTTTTGATAGCTTCAATTCTGTGCAGAATGCAAAAGTGGCACACTTTTTATTTCATGTCTACAGGCACATGGGATAATCAATTTAGTCTAGAGGTGACCTTCCTCCATAATATA
>JAABKM020000010.1:1871684-1887503 GCA_016277805.2 Papilio aristodemus | reverse complement strand
GTATATGTATATGTATATGTATATGTATATGTATATGTATATGTATATGTATATGTATATGTATATGTATATGTATACGTATACGTATAAGCATACGCATAAGCATACGCATACGCATACGCAAACACATACGCAAACGCATACGCAAACGCATACGCATACGCATACGCATACGCATACGCATACGCATACGCATACGCAAACGCATACGCATACGCAAACGCATACGCAAACGCATACGCATACGCAAACGCAAACGCATACGCATACGCAAACGCATACGCATACGCATACGCATACGCATACGCATACGCATACGCATACGCATACGCAAAGGCATACGCAAACGCATACGCATACGCATATGCATATGTATATATAAAATGAAAAAGGTACAATAATAAATTTATAATTATGCAAGAGTAATAAACGTAGAAACAATTACAATTGGAGTTGTGACTTTTCGGCTAAATCCCTCTGCAGTTGCCTGTTCTCTTGTGTGTCCTTAAGTACAAAGTCTTCACTAACACAACGGTCCCATGAGGAATTCCAACCTTGAAAATGTATTAGATATTCCACAGTGCGGCGACCTCGCTTATCTTTGCTTTCTATTACTTCTAAAACCTGTCAATAGAATATTTTTTTAAGGTTTATAAAAATAATAAAAATATCTCACACCTGTATCCCCATAATGTGATAGGGGGCGAGCTTATCGCCATACCAGGCACAAGTTCCAAATTCTGGGATGATATTAAATAGAAAAAAATCAATATCATTTTTTCCAACCCAGGAATCGAACCCGGGACCCCAGCGTTGCAGCCATACAGTATATCGAGGCAGTTGAATTATTATTTACACTTAAACAAAAATGTATAGGAACAGATTGAAAAACTTTATTCACTTGACAATAAATCAGCTAAAATAATGGCTAAAACAGAAATTGGCAATGTTAATTTTCACTCCGAGCTTCAATCCAAAAACAATTGTAAATTCCCTTGGAAAAATAAACAAGCAATCAGTAAATCATACAAAGTGGCGTTAATATTATATTTAACTCTAAGATATAATGAAGCATTAGACATAGTCTATAAAAATAAATATTCAATTTAGATGTTAAATAAGAAAAAAAAATTATATAGTTGTGTTAGAATGTCTTAGACTATACGAAAATAAAAAATTAAAGTTTATGTTAGCATTATCATTGAAAGATTTTAAAATGTATGTTTACAAACAATTACCTTAGAATCATATAACACTTTAGCTTTAGTAGGATCAGGTTCGTAGCATAGGACGCGCTCGCCTTCGCTAAATTTATAGCGTACGCCTCTCGTAGATACCATTCCTTAAGAACAACACGTTTTTCAAAACTGCAATAATATTTTAAAAACAAACAATGTTATTCTCATCGCAGATTTAGAACCGGCGGAGATGAACCATGATGAATTATTAGCATATTTCTAAAATGATAACTGTCACTTATTGTTATGCACTTATATGAAAAACATTAAAACATCTTAAAAAAAATTAGCACAGTAGTTTGCCACCAATAAATAATAATAATAAAACACGGTTAAGACTAGTGAGTAGGTACAGTTTGTTTCTCAGCTTGTTTCTTATGTTTGACATTGACGCTTGTCAACTGTCATTTTGCATTTACAATATAAACAAAGTAACTCTCCAATAATTGTTACATTCTCTTAGTTTGGATTTTCTGTTCTACATATATTTTAATTGTAGCGAAACAAAATCGGATTGAAGATTTTTTTCAGTTTTGTTGCTGCAACAAAAATCAAAGATGTAACATCGCATTAACGGTAATATGGCATAGGTAGTGTAATGAGCGTTGCTATTCATTTTTAGTAGGCGCTAACTTTATTTGTCAGCATACTTATTGGAGGCGAGCTGGAGAAGCTTTAATATTTTTAATTATACATGCGATGTAAGAAGTATTTAATTGTAAAATTGAGTTTCTAGCCACCCTCAAATTATAAAACTAAAACTTAGTGTTATCTACTATAATTAATAATACCTAGGCTACGGGATAAGCAATTTATATTTGAAATTATGAAAATACGCGATAAATACATTATCGCGTATTTTATAAAAAATTGTAAAAAGTCTACCACTTATATTTGTTTCATAATGAAATTAGGAAAAAGATTTTTTAATTACCTTCCTTCTCATTAGTAATATGACGTATCGTATTGGATATAAATTACATTTGAACTCATGTAAGGGCGTGGGTCGAATTCGCGTAACATTTTGCCCCAGTACAACACGAGCGCTTTCGCCGTTGCGGGCACGGCTAAATATCAAGGCTCCTTTTTAATGGTTAATTCATTGTGTATGTGTGTTTTCATTTTGGAATAATTAGATCATCAATGACAACGTTAGTAGTTGAGAGAGCTCCATACAAAAGGTTATTATAATGATTTATTTTATTGGCGGATTTAGGGGTTTACGCAGAAAGTGTTTTAATAACGCACCTTTTTAAAGCTGAGTAAAGGAGTAAATAAAGAACGTATTTAGAAGAATAGAAAAAATAATTTATTAAACCTATCATACAGCGTAACAACAAAACGATTTATAACAAGTCACATGACTATAACCGTAGTGCAGGTGCAGTATTTAGTTTGGATGTTTTAGCTTCAGTTCAGTGATGGTAGATTGGAGCGGAGTAGTAGGCTGGGGCGGCGAACTTGGCGATAGGGGCGGCGTGAACTACAGGAGCGGCGTGCACCAGAGGAGCGGACGCGTAGGTGTAGGGGGTGGCGATTTTGGCGACGGGAGCGGCATACGCGACAGGGGCGGCGATCTTAGCGACAGGCGCGACTGCGGCCACCTTCACACCGAGAGCCTCTTTGCGGACGACAGCATTGAAGCCGTTGTGCGGGTCGGCGGTGTAGTCGACGGTGCGCTTGGTGCCGTCGGGGTCGACGACCGAGTAGGAGCCCTGGACGATGTCGCCGTCACGGGTCTCATGCTGGGTCTTGGAGTCGCCGGTTAGGCCGTCTTGGACGTCGTATGCGAAGCTGTACTGTGGGTGGGGGTTGTACTCCTCGACGGCGACTTTAGCAACCTTGGCGACGGGCGCAGCGTAGGCTAGGGGAGCAGCGTGCACTACTGGAGCCGAGTGGTATACCGGAGCGGCGGAGTACGCGACTGGCGCGGCTGGGATCAAGCCAGCGCTAGCGGCTGCCACCAGGCATGTGAGGATCACGAACTGTAAACAAAACACGAATCAAAATGTTAGACTAAACTACAGAAACTTTTCTTTTTAAGATATCTGGACTAATAAAAATAAAGTAGCCGACGTTATATTGAAGGACATTAGAATTATTTTAAAGGTGGACATAAAATATATTTTTTTAATCTCAAGTACCTTGAATGCCATTGTATAAGCGTGTGCTGCTTGAGGATCTCGAATGATGCCTGATGAGGACCGTAAGGAGCTTTTATACGAGTCGCTGGGGCTCACCCTTTCACCGACAAGGTGTAGTGACGTCACACGACATTGGCTATGCGCCCCGGGCTGCTTCGTATTTCCGGCGCACAGAAGCGCGGCTGTCAAATAACGTTTGAGTAGTTCCGGCGAAAATATTAATATTAATAAACTTATTTTGTACATTCTAAATAAATAAAAACAAACGTTGTTCAGAAACTAATACTTCTATTTATGCCTCATTATTTGTGACTTCCTATTATGGACTTTAATTTAAAGATAATTTCTTATTTGTACTTGTCTTTTATCAGTCATATTCTACTAACTTATTATTCTTAAGTTGCAAATGTAATAGATAAATTTAAAAAATCCATTGTAACATTTGATTGAAATTTAATCAATGCATATTATTCCTAAGTAAATTTTAAACGAAAGGTATCTAATACAATCACAGCAACTAGAATTAGTGGATAAAAAAATGTTTTACACAGCAATTAGATCAATTAAAAAATTAACATACGTCACGCCTGTTTTCCCCGAAGGGGTAGGCAGAAGTGCAACGGGTTTAATTAATAAATTAATTTCCGACATTACATTTGAATTATTTTCGTTTTAAATATAAAATATATAAAGTAGTTATATAATAAGTTATCATATAGAGATAGTCATTATAAAAACATAAATTAACGCCAAACAATTGCACAATGTTCGCAAATTTATCTTCAACACTAAATCAAGTTGTTGCGATACTCTGTAGCAGTGCGTAGGACGGATACATTAGCTTTTGTAACGCGTATAAATTGTGTTAATAAGACCAAAATCACTTACACTGATAAGACACTATCATTTTGTAAGTGAGAAAAATTGAAAAAGAAAATAAAAATAATTGATGACAAGATTTTGAGGTACTTCAAAAGTAATTAATTTTTTTAATCTGTGTTTTTTCATTGACATTTTTATTAGTATGTATAAAAAAAGAAAATTCCCAAAAAAGCCTGCTCATAATTTTGCTTGTATTCTATCAATAATGTACATTTGTTCTTTGCATGAATGATAATTAAGACGGTTTACATACTTTGCGAATCGTCTTAATACGCCTTAATAAAGCTCAATGGATTTGTGTTGTTAAGTTGTCACCTTGTCGGCGAGGTGTAGTCAGATTTGAATTCTAAATTGAGCATATCCTCACACGCAACTCTAATGTGATTCTAAGAATCTTTCTACGTAGTAATGCACAATATAATTTTATAATTCCATTTATAAAAAATAAACAATTTACTTTTAACTTCAGACAGAATTTTAAGCAAGCTTCTGATGACATATCCTAGGCTGTTTCGTTAATAACCTAATATGATATCTTTTAAGTTATGTTACGAAACATATTAAATACGAAACTATTAACACAGACGTCCTATTCTTTTGACAGTTGTTTGATATTCGAAGTATATTTTATGTTAAAACTAGTTTATTATTAGATATCGTTAGGTATCAACAAGTGGATATAGTGCTCTAATCGAAAGTCTAACCTTAAAATACGAAATAAGTACTGAGTCATGAAGTGTAATGGTGTCATTTTATGCATGCACTTGTTACATACTTCGTACCGTCTATTGTGAAACGACCACGCCCGGCGAGTCAAGGATGGTCGCTGCGGCCAAGTGCCACTAGTTATACCAGTTTTAGTTCTCACGACTTTTGCTCCAATTGGGGTAAATAGGATAACATTGATTATCCGTTTTAACTGCTCATGTTGTATCCCGAATGTATTAGGATTTAATTCAAGCAGTTTCCGAAATCGTCTAAATAAATATATGAATATAAAAATATTTTATATTAGTGTCAACTGGTTTTTGAGTTTTTTTTATTTTAATTTTCAATTACATTATATGTAAATTAAATACAATTTAATACTTTGTAATTTGAGTATGCGAAAAAAAAGAAAATCGATTTAATAATTGAACCGAATGTGCCTAAAGAATCGTATGCCTTTAAAAAGAAACCTGTTTGTCATATATCGATTGGATGGCTCTAAAGCCTATACATACATCACAATTATTGTGTTTAATCATATCAAAAGCCAAACTGTTCCATACGAACAAATTAGCATTCGTTCGTTCGCTCGAAGTAAACGCACAGAATTAAATCGGCTTGCGACAGTCCACATTGAGATTACAATTCGAGTACGACGCTAAAATACTTGTATTACTCTTATTAAATAACATATAAACATGCTTCCAATCTAGCGCAGGGTCACAATTTCATGTGCTCGTCGCCGGCCGGTATCGTGTGTCGTGCGTGTGAATATCATAGTCTTGTAAAACAATTTAATATTGTTGTCATGTCATAATTTATTAATCGCTCGTATAAAATTTATCAATACAATTTATTTATATACCATCTCTCGAGTACAGACTGACAGACACACGTTCATTTTTATAAATATAGGTTTTTCTTAGAGTATAACACAGTGATGTTTTCTCATGTTGGAATGATAATTTAACGATTCAAGTATAGACAGTTGTAATAACATATCTCACGCCTGTATTCCCCGAAGGGGTAGGCAGAGGTGCAACTAGTGCACGCACATTTCGCTATATGTTTTTCCGTCCCATAATGTGATAGGGGGCGTGCCTATCGCCATATCGGGTACAAATTCCAAACTCCGGGCGGATATCAGGTTGAAAAACCTAATATCATTTTTCGCGACCAGGAAATCGAACCCGGGACCCCAGCGTTGCAGCCGTACCGTATACGTAATACGTGATATCACTGAGCCATCGAGGCAGTTTGTAAAACAGTCGTAATAATTGTGTGTTGATAGCATTGCGGGGCCGTGATCGAGTCTGGGGCCGAGATATGTCCGTTGCCGTGTACTTGTACCATTTGAAACAATACGTGGCTTCACCTTGGCATTATAAGTGGGTTTGACCACAGAGTAATGATCAAATATTTTAATCGTTCGTAACGTTATGCAATAAAATCTGGTACTACGATGTTTCACTTATTAATTTCCACAAGGGTTTAAAAAAACAACCATCTAGAAATTATTTCGGTGTTCTGTTTAGATTTTTTTATCCATGGTAAAGAAGTAAAAATAAAAATAGTTATTTTACTTCTTTGCCATATAATACATACAATTATATACATCGTAACATACGTAACGTTTTTTATAATACATATCTGAAAGCACAGACAAATAACGAGGGTCTATAGATATAACAAACAATTTATAAATGAAAACTTTTCTGGTTTAGTGTCGACTCTGTTAATACCTAGTCTATACAAGAGTACAACTGTCTCCCACTAAGCGACCACTCAGTACCCCCTGCCCGCACAGATCAAGTAATGTTGCTAGGCGATATTATCTGGCTTGCGAAATAAATCAAAAATTACGTCCTTGCAGATAGAATTCCTTGTTATTTTTAATTATATGAGGACACTATACACAGCTGTTGGAGTGTAAAAACCTCAACACACTGAGTGCGGACAGCGGAAAGCGGTTTGGCGCGGTTAACCGCGAGTAGACAGCCATCTGACACATCAGCCGCCACTGTAGTGCGTGTAAAAAGTTTTATCATCCGCATCCGTTCAGTGTGTAAGGGATTTAATGATAGCTGATTGTTATACTATGTTTATATAAACAGTTGTGCTGTTTTTATCGAGTTACTTTTTTAAGTGCTCTACTTAAGTCGAATAACCGTTTGGAAAAAAAATAGCAAAGATATTCTTTTAAAAATAACGGTTAAATATAACGGTTCCCGAAAGTGTAGGCATCTTAAATCAATTAGTTTTATTGGTTATATGGTATTCTAAGCTACGTTTATATGTAAATATCTATTACTAAAAATTGACATTAATACTTTTCACACAATATTTAATCTGTTTTGTATATTTAATTTGTTTCAATATTTGGCACTAAGATTGGCAAGCTTTTATAATGCCAACTTATTCAGATCTTGGCTTACTTACTTACGACTTCACAAATCAACCATTTGCCCAAGTTTAAATTCAACGTATGGTGTTTAGTTTTAACCTTTGTCACGATCAGGACACAGAAATTCAATGTCGTGTATGTACGTCTTGGTAAATCGCATTTTTTATTAGCTTGCTAATAGTAGTATGACTTTCCTCGTGAGTTTTGAAAGTCAGTCACATATCGCGGGCACTGATCGGAAATACCTAGAAGTAGAGCGCGAGGTCGGTAGGCTGCGCTACTAGTTCTAGATTTAGGGTGTTTACACACTACAGCGATGAGTGAATTGTTGAACCTTGAAACGTGATTGATTGAAAGTTATAAACTTTAATGAGATTACTCTACTACACTACTAAACAATTGTTAGATTATGTAGAACTATCATTAGACGTATATTAAAACATTTATTTTCATAAAAATAAAAAATAAACCTCTGAAATACATAATAATAGTATAAAGAAAAGAGCTGAAGAAAAAGTTTAATTTACTAATGGGACATTAAATAAATTTATTAAATTAAATTCAATATAATTAATTGAAGGTTTCGATGACCAGGAGGTGTGGTTAGAATCTATGTAAGTGCGATACAGAAAAATATTTATTTATTAAATTTCATACAATAATTACTAAATATTAAACAACATTTCAAAATCATCCTAGTTGATAGCCGCCTTAACTTCAAAACAATAAATTCGCACAAGCCAGTGGCATTTACGTAACACACACGGCTCAAGTAACATTTGATCTACCTTCAGTACAATCGGTCGATAAACGAAATTGAACTTTATCGAACCAACATGTTACGACGTGTACAAGTCAATTGACTAATTTAATTTATTATAAGTGATTTAATGAACCGAAACTATATTATAAACTAGATTCCTGTTTCATGAAAGTTAGCGATAGTTGGGAGGGGAGGTTCAGCAAGACTGGGATGAAGAAGCGGGTTGTAAGCTTAAAAGTTAATAGAATACTTGATATTTTCTGTCAGTAACGCAGAAGTATAGTTTTTTTATTTAATATGCTTGCAAAATATTTATCTAAATCTAAACATGGAGCATACGTTTTAATAATTCAAAAGGAGTTTAACGTTGCACTTATTATTCGGTATCATACCTCGAATTTCATAACTCTTCATAGTGGCCGGTGTGTCTTGAAATGTTCCAGTACAGTCAACGACATTAAAATGTAACTGTAAGGAATGGTATACAAAGGACGGGTAAGTGAAATTACGATACGACTCCAGACCTTCTTAGAATTAGAAAAGATTAAGAGAAATCGTTAGCAGACGTTATTAGATATTTATATATTTTTTCAATATCAATTTGTCAATATCAGCCCAGATTTTAGAATTTGTGCCATTTGGGAAATCATGGGATGGAAAATAATAAGGCGAAATTTGGGTGCATTAGTTGCACCTCTGTCTGCCTCTTCCAGAAACACAGGCATGAGGTATATTTTTTTCTTGCGCCTGATTCTCGTATACGTCTCAACACTTCGACTTAAAGACCACAAATACCTAGAAAGTAGCGATTTATTATTAATTTAAACAAAAACTAAGGATAAATTTAGTATTAAATTAAAACGTGCCGTTTCAAAAACATAAATATTATTGAGAAAAACATTACGATTTTAACTTTAAACTTTTACCGTACCTAAACTGGAAGCCCTCTAGGAAGACACGAGGATGAATTTGTGTCTTCACGAATACCATAATAAGAGATCAAAGTAAGAGAAATCTAAACAATAACTGTGTGTCGTGATAAAAAAATATATTGGTGCACGACTGTACACAGTGTGGAACTTTGCATGCAATGTCCGAACGGACGACATGTTTATTCGCTCACGGACTTGAAATGTTCTAATTCAAATGGGGCGGTAAAAGTAGAGTAAGTAATGACATTTACAACGAATTTATATTGCTAATAGACTGTAAGCTCGACTCCGGAGTTTACTGATTAATGCCGAAATATTTGTACATGTAAATGTACTCCCGCAACCGTGTTTCATCCGACTATGTTATGGGAGGATTACTGGCTTAAGATTTTTCGACCACATCATCAACTGTCCCTGTTCCCAATTTAGGTATGCTTTATCTTTTTATTAAGCGACCAAAATATGAAGTGTGGAATAGCGACTGGAAATGTATCCCCACAAAACCTGGTAACCCACCGTTCAGGTGTAATCAGCGGCGGGACCGAAGGTGCTAAGATTTCCCAGAACAGATCTACTTGAAATGTCTAATGTTTATTATTTTATTAACATATCTCAAGCCTGTATTCCCCGAAGGGGTAGGAAGAGGTGCAACTAGTACGCCCACGTAGTTTTTTTTTTATTATTAATGTTACGAAAAGCTTTTGAAAAGCTTAATCATGAATCGTGTTTAGTTTAGTTTAAGTTTAAAATGTTTAGTTGTAGCTTTGATTTGACTGAGGAATATAATATAATAGTTTGAGTTCAAACCCACATAAAGGAATTGTAATCTCATATTACAAGCTTGTGTTGTTAAATATAACAACACTACTAGAATTTACTATACTACTAGAAACAAACATTTTTGTAGTAAAATACACATAATATGTATATAGCATGTTACATAATTTAAACATTACGTTCGTAGCAATGTGATTACAAACATATGTTTTACTTAAAAAACTGAAAACTTATCACCTGACCTAGAATGAAGAACTTCGTAATTTAACATATTTAATAATAATTATATAATTATATAAAAATTCGTAATTATTAAAACACATAACCTTGATAATAATTGATATATGTATAACCGTTAAGTATCAATTACTGTCAACTACTAAACATTCTTGATCCGTACGAGCGTTTCGAATCGTACGTAAAACGTATTAACATTTTTTTTTTCGTAATTGAGTATGTATTGACTTTTAATTAGGTTTACCATCTACATAACTCATTGTTGATACATATCTAATATACGCATCTAAAGGGCACCAACGCCCTTAATTTTGTTTTATAGATAGTACTAAATTTTTGTATTTTGTCAATTTTTTCTCGTATATAACGTCACTAGACATAGACAACAAAACAGCGATATGACTAGATATTCTTGTCTTGTCTTGTCTTTGGTCTATTTATCGCCAACATCAGACCATTAATAGGTCCTCTGCCTTCCCCATACAATGCTCTGCAAACATGACCGTGTTTAGGTTAATTTTGTAAAAGACTTATCTGTCCTGAGTAATCCATTCGAATCACATAATCTCTCTTTTCATTCCGGTAATTACCGCGTATTAATTCAAAATGTATTTTGTAAGATTACGTAGTTAATGTAATTTTTTAGGTTATAATGTACGACATGCAACATAAGTTTAAACAAATATGTACATAGTATGTACTACAGAAATAGTTGGGCGTACTTTAACATTTTCCTTATTTGATCGCGTCAGTTGTAGCATCCTCAGTATTTATTAGAGCGAAGGTTCGTGTCAGTTACATCGATTACAAAACGATTGGCAAAACTATGCAGCCTTGTGAAGGACGTGCGCAACGCAAGCACGACGCGGCGACGCGCGGGAAAATTCACCTCGAGTATTTTCTTCATGCGTAGTAGACGCAACTGGGCAAAGGCATAATGACACATACAGTCATGATGTATCAATCTTGTAAAATTGTTTAATATTATGTAATTTGATATTAAAGTTTTACTTTTTCGTTAAAATCATATTTTTTTTTAAATTTAAAGTCTTAAAATGGCAAAACAATCATGGCAACATAATAAATAAATGTTTTGTTTGCTATATTTATGAAAGCATTGTATAAATTAAATAATATTTATTATCAATTCCGCACTATTTTTTATTAATTATTTTAAAATACGATTGTAAAATTATTGATACTTATATTTTAATATATATAAAATTAAATAAATGCATAATTCAAATGACACAAATAAAATATTTTCAGTACATTTGAACCTTGATATGATCAAATTTCTGATTAAATTACGACGTCATATAACTCTTTAATTGAATAAAAACCTGATCCAAATGTTAAGAAATAAATAGACAAAAACAATACAAACTGGTAAATGTAAAACGAAGATACAATAAATTAAATAAATACTGAAGTTTAGTATTTTATTTGTGTACGTAAAGGTATTCGGAAGTCGGCCCGAGCTGATGTAATACACCTAACCTTGTATCAAGGATGTCGCAGTTACAGTGACCTACTACATAAACACGAATTGTGTTGAATCAGAACCTGCTGAATTACTTCAATTAATTGTCATTAAATCTATTAAAGCACTGCAGCATCATCTTAATTGAATCAAACATACGATAGATTTAAGAATTATTATTTATTTAGAATGATCTGTTTTTGACAAATATGTCTGTAATGGTAACAGGGGTGTAATATATTTTAAAATATAAGTTAATTATTGCATAGATATCAATAACCCGGAGTTTGAAATATGTGCCCGATATAGCGATAGGCTCGTCCCCTATCACATCATGGGACGGAAAAACATACGGTTAAAAATACACTAGTTGCACCTCTGCCTACCAAGCACAGGCGTGAGTATGTTTGTATTAAATTCCAACTGTGAAATTGAGTTGTGTTTAGTTACTGGAAAATTTTTTTTGAAGATAAAAACATATTTTGTTAATATCCCAGTAAAAACATAGACAGTTTTAGCTGGTGCTTAAACGATACTTATCCATTTTAAATAATATCTCTGTATATAAAATATAGCTTTGTATATTTTAACGTTGTCTACCGATTTGTTCTGTTTAAAAAGGAATGTAAGCTACATATTTAGACCAATGTAGATTTTGTAATTAGCTGAATTTCTTTTCAATACATTTCCGTCACCAAATTACTGCGGTGGATTAAACCATGAAGTTCGTGTAATACAGTTTCAGAAAAGATGTTTGAGTTTTAGAACCTAGTGTTGAGTCGGCGTGACCGCGATGTCTCAGGCCGTTGCACAAGTAGCCGCTTTGTTTACGCGGCATTGTCCAGTCGGACCATCGTCCCCGCCCGTACGTGCGTACTTGAATGTATTTAAATTTGGAGATGCGGTCGGGATGAAGCAACCGACTGCGACCGCTATAAATACTGTTAGCATCCAATGGGGTGCACAGTCCACAGCTCCAAGCATCCCTGTGCACAACAAAACAAACACAATCAAGATGGTCTTCAAGGTACGACAACTATTTGGATTTTGTGAAGTGTTAGTAAAGTGATCGTGAAATAGTGGCCAGTGTTTTAACGTGTAAAGGAATTTGCTATCATTAAAATATTTTCAAGTTTTCTCTCTTACCATTTTTTAGTATTTTTTATATAAAAATTAAAATAAAATGTCATCTTCTAACGATATAAAGATACGATAGAAACATACTTAATATGTTATACACCACCCGATATGTGACCACTAACTTCTATAAATATTTGCAGTTCGTCATCTTCTCATCCTTCGTGGCTTTGGCGTACGCCAGCGCTCCAGCGGCCATCGCAGCGGCACCAGTCGCAGCGGCCCCCGTCGCCTACACCGCACCTCTCGCAAGAGTAGAGGAGTACGATCCCTTGCCGCAGTACCGATTTGGATACGACGTCGCCGATTCCCTAACCGGAGATTACAAGAGTCAGCAAGAGCAGCGCGACGGTGACTTCGTCCAGGGCCAGTACTCCCTCGTAGACCCCGATGGCACTCGTCGCATTGTCGACTATGCCGCCGACCCCGTAAACGGTTTCAACGCCGTCGTCCGCAAAGAGCCCCTGGTTGCCGCTGCTCCCGCTGTTGTCGCCGAACCTGCCGTCGTTCCTGCCCGCATAGCCGCCGCCCCTGTCGCAGTCGCCGCTAAAGTTGCCGCACCTGTCGTTGCCCAACCGGCAGTAGTACCCGCCCGGTACGCTGTTGCCGCACCCGCTCCTGCAGTCGCTGCCCCTGTTGTCGCCAAGTACGCCGCTGCCCCCGTTGCTGCAGCTGTCGCGGCGCCTGTTGCCCCTGTCTATGCTCGCTATGCCGCGGCACCAGTGTACGCTCGCTACGCCGCTGCTCCCGTCGTCGCTGCTCGTTACGCAGCGGCTCCCGTCGTCGCCGCCCGTTACGCAGCGGCTCCCGTGGTAGCGGCCGGGTACGCCGCCGCTCCAGTCGTAGCCGCCGGTTACGCCGCGCCAGTGGCGGCTGCCGTGAAAGCCGCACCCGTAGCCTACACCGCTGCGTATACCGCACCCGTTGCTGCCGCGTACACCGCTCAAGTAGCGTATAATGCTCCACTGGCTGCTTACGCGGCCCCAGTTGCCGCCGTGCCATCCCCTGCCCGCCTCGTGGCCCCCGCTGCCGCCGTAGCCCCCGTAGCGCCCGTAGCCGCGGTCGCTCGGGCGGCGCCCGCCAAACTCGTCGAGCCCGTCGCCGCTGGCTACAGATACCCTTAAACCAAAAAACGACTTGATGGCTCATTTTGTAAAGACTTGATTTGTACATAGGTAATAAATATATTTTCATTATTCTTGTGTTTTCTTATCGGTCTCATAAATAAGTCTTGCTTTATAAAAATTTATTACAATAAATTTACTATGGCACTATAACACACAGTAAAAACATTACTTCTAGGTATCCATAGTTTTTGATATAAAGAAATATTGAATTTGAATAGCTAAGGTTGAGGATCGTATATGAAGGAAAGATATTAAAAACGTGCCTAATATATCAACGAGAGGTAACCAACGTGGTAGTGCTGTCCACGGCTGGTTGACAGATCAATTCAACTAGAGCTAAACGGTCAAAGAAAGTTGACACGACTTATAGGGATGTATTAATACAATTCGCCAGGTGAAGTAAAAGGAACTAGAGTCCAAACCCCAATTTTTTTTTACCGGTAATCGTAGATAACATAGTTTTCGTCGCGTTCAGACTGGCAACAATTTGAAATTATGTTTGTTTTGAATTTATAAGTCGATTCTCCGTCGAATTCTTTATCGCATAAAAAATGCTATTAAATCCATACGAATGCTTTGATATCAGCGTAAACTGTACTTATGTTATAGAGTAAATTCAAAATCGAATACAAATCGATATGAAGGTTACGTACACGTTGAAAGAAATTGATAAAACTGTGTAGTGTCATTACTATAAATTTATTGTCTAACAACACCAAGTATACTGGTTTTGTATTAGTTTTTGTTGAAAACAAAAGTGAAAAAAAAAAAACAAGTTTGACTTAGATATTTTTTTACTAAATTTAAATTCGCAAATTTAAAAATAAAATCAAAATAATAATACTATGATGAACCACTAAGACGGATGAAAGGTTACATTTATTCAATTTTGAGATGATAAGAATGTATCAGAATACGCATCTGGAAATGTTAGTATCGTGTATAATATAAAGGAGTGAGAGTTATGGGGAACAGAATAATGCATAACATTAGCGCCAGGGAAAGACACTTCTACTAGATTTAAATGTGTGATAAGGTTGGAAACACTATATACGCTGTCTACGCCCGATGAATAAAACACACTAAAGATGTTTTTCTATCTTTATTGAGGTCGTAAGCAATGTTACTTTGTTTTTTTTTTAATAATTCGTAGAACAAAGATTAACAATGAAGTGATATTTATGCCAACCGTTAATAGTTAATACTTAAGGATATGGACAGTAAAAACGACTCACATCAAAGTCATGGGTTCGAATCCGGCATTCGACTACTATCGAGAATCATGTCCTAAGTCTAGTTGGAATGATTAAATGAGACATACGTAAATTATTTCACAATTTATAATTTTCACAAAAAAAAAAACATATGAGATAGATTTATGGGTGATGGCGTGAACGTGATATCCGAATGAGAATTGCAAATATTTTATTTTTTTTTTTTTACAATAACCACGGGGATATTCCATAGATCGATATTTGCTTCGATATCGTGTCGCAAGTTAAAGAGTTACGATCACAGATTTTTACGTGTCATGACGGCGAGGTACACATTTTGATTGGACAGAAGGAGTTGTTTTTTTTTTTAAATGATGTTTTAAAAATATCTAAATGTAAAAATGAAAATTTTATGCCACGTTATGTCTCTTCATTTAGTATTTATCTCTATCTGGAATGTCATAAAAGCCAACGGTAATGGGCCTTAGATGATACGAAGTCCAAGTCTTAAGTATATATTCATGCGTTGCTGCAGGCACTATTGCGAACAAGCCAAAAGGTAATTTATGCTGCGATTGATAAACCAGCTCTTGTTGAAATCTGCAAGTTTTACTGTTTTTCATAAGGGCACGCGTGTCTCGCACTCAGGGCCATTTAAACACTGATATATTCGATTATATTGTAATTATTTTGTATTTTAAATTTAAATTACACACTGAAGTTATTTAGAAAATAAATGAGTAACTATTTTGGGATTCTTTCATCAATGAGTG
>JAABKM020000010.1:885724-896015 GCA_016277805.2 Papilio aristodemus | reverse complement strand
TAAATAACAATATATTTAGTGAAGAGGATATTGCAACATAATTTCTTAGAACTTATTTTCAACCGTACACTTTCACCTGTCTTTGTGATTAGTCAACATTGTTCTGACGTACTTGGGCTTTCCATATCACCAGGTGAACTGTCATCCGATCATCAATTGTTCATGATAAACAAAAGAACACGGCATTTTATTCCTAAAACCAATTTTACCTGACATTATATTGTAAAATTACAAGGAAAATCCGTTTTGAAATAACCCATGTAATAAATTTACTCACTACTTAAACAAATGTGTTGATATTAATACCGGGAAGTAATATTTAAAAGGTTTAGTAGTTTTGTCAGTATACTAATGGCACGCATTAGAATATAACAGTTTTTTACCATTCCAAAAATTATCAGATTTGGTAATGGGTTTATTAACCGATCGACTTTTATATTATTGAGTGTTTTTTTGCAAAACAAACGACTTTTATTATTTACGCCGCTACCCATCCGCTTTCGACTTATTAAAGATGCACTGTGGTAGAATTGTATAAATGGCCCGACATGACCGGTGAAATACCACTTCCGGAAGATAGGCTTGAAGTAGAAGCATTTTTAAAAATTTTAATTGGCAAGCAATAAATATTTTACCGTATTATTGTAAATTACAGTGACAGAGTTCATCGACAAATGACACTGTTGGTGGGCACTCGAGGGCCCGTTCTATACACAATAAGGCAATAAATGCAATAATATTGAATTACAACTAGTGTCACCGCAATGGCGCGTGCCCTGATCAAGTCCATCTGTCATAATCATAACGCATCCTCTTTCATAGTGATGTGCGAATGTCGATAAAAGCAATTTTATATAGATTTGTATTAACAGTTAATTATGTTCTTTTTGTAATTTAAACTATTTATCTTGCTTGACTTCGCATCCTAAATTGATCAAAATTTTAATTTTATAAAATTTAAACAAAACTTTTTTACCTATGATATTCGGTCATTGGCCCGATTCACTCATTGAGAATGGTCTAACTCTGATCTATTCCAAATGATCGAAGCACACGTAAACTTATTAAATAAATAAAATATTATAATTAAAATTAACATCGTATCGATACGTATGATCCCATCACTACATTACCAGTTGTCGTTCGAACGGTGTTGCGGTGTACGTAAGACATAATATTACGCGGTTTGTAAATGGAAAGACGCCGTAACTGGATAGTGGTGTTGAAAGCTAATCTAATATTGAAATAGGTAATATACACTTTAGGGTTCGGTGAGCGCAGACTGCGGGAAGGCGTCAGACAATCACAGTTAACCCCGTACATAATCAGATGGTATATTATCCGTCTAATTTAAAATACTTTATGGCATCGTATTTAGTATATAAATAAGTAAACCTTCGTATAGCGTCCAGGTTTATTTTTTAGTAAAGTTCTAAACGGGCTCCTTTAAAGGGTTGACGGATAAATTGTAAAACTCTAAAGCGCATTTATTATTCTCTTGTAACTTGCAATAAACAGAGAATAACTAAAAAAAAATAATATACGATCACAAAAACTTATTTGTACACATAACTAAATAGTTTAGTAATTTTATTACACCAATACAAACAACTGAACGGGTAGGTATATGTATGTGTACAAGTGTACAAGAAAAGAATCCAAAGGAGACGACAAAATTCTCAGACTAGACTACTTCAAGCACTAATCCAAAGTGAATGCAATAACAAAGCAGCTATAATGTTAGAAAATTATTGAATTGCCAATCTCCGAGTACTGAACTAATATAAAAACATACAAACAAACAGACAAACAAACGCTAATAATGGTTCGGAGCGACATTTGTATTGTTACACTCGATGCGATGCTGCCGTGCGTACCGAAATTACGACTGTGAAAATTACAAGTCGAGAAATGAAACTAGAAGACCGTAAGAACAAATTGCTCGTATATACAGATACCGTATTTATAATAAATGCTCAGACATGGGATTTAAAATCCACACAAAACTGTCGTGCAAGTAACTCTAAGGGGAAGACAGTAACAAATAACCGTCCAGTAAAATCTCCTTAGCCATGTTCTTCAGTCTTAAAAAATTAAAAAGGGCGTTCGAACATACTTTTCAGCTTTATTACATTAATTGCACAGTAAATAACAACGTAAATTAACTAATAAACGTAGTTAAAAGTTATTTAAAACTAACTGATGTTAATTGCTAAACTAAAAAAATATAATATTGTTTTAAAAGCTAATGTAATCTTAGTTGGCCTTGTGTGATGTCTGTAATATACAATTGAACGTCTCTCTGGCTTCCTCCGATAACACTCCGTCAAATTATATGCTGATTGTGTTTAACTTTTCATTTAAGGGACAGTTCAATTATTATTTACTGTATAGGAGTTGATTTCTTTCATCTAATTACAAAAACACTGACATCTCTTTGCCACTAAATGTGTAAAGTTAAATGTCCAATAATTGTTTCTTACCACTTTCCTACAAAGTGTGTTGTGTTTTTTAAAGTACTAATGTCCAGTATTTTCGTATTTCTTTCGTATTTCGTATAACTTTTCGAGAGAGAAAAAAAAAACATATATTTTCTTTAAAATACTTCAGATATGTGTACTAAATACATATACAGAACTATTTGAAAAACGACTTATTATTCGACAATCTGATTAACACAGGTCGATGCGCGCCGACTCTATCCGAAGACGTAAAAAAATAAAAGGCCAATTGTTATGCGGTATTGTAACCTAAGAGACGATATTAATAATAATAAGCAGTGACTTCGCCTTAAGACGTAATACGACACCGCTTATCGCGCGATGCGTATTGCTCGCTTGTAAAATAATCTCGCAGTTGCTCTATATGTTTATTACTTATATATAACTATTATACTATATTATCACACAGACGTAAACGTGACTTCGTTATCGCTAAGTTATTTTGAATTACAATTGCAAATTACATTTATTTAAAGCAACTAATGATGTCTCATAGGGTTGTCAATAAAATAAATGATGTTATAGAATAAAAAACGATTGACTTACAGGAGTGACCTTTAAAAAGCCACAGGTTTGTTATCCCTGTTATTTATAAACTCTTAGAGTATGGATTGGTATCTGCTAACGACTACTTTTATTTCCGAAAGCGCTCATTTTTCTGCTTAATATTTTTTGTCTTTCATTTCACGGAATCACTCACATACATAATGCAGGAAAGAGATATAGATAGCTTAATCAACATTGTATTATTCTGCTATTCTTAATTTAACACGATGCATGCTATATGTGAGTTTCGTAATAAAACAGTAAATATTAGTTTAATTAAAAAAAAAACATCAAAGGAAATTAAAACAAATTAGAAAAACAAACCTGACACAGAAAAATGTTACGCAATGTTTTAATTGTGACAATGGGTCTTCTTGTCTACCGCTAGATTCCCGTCAATTAATGCCGACACTTGTACTCCAACACTCACAGACTGTCATATATTTATATGTTTATATTGAATTGAATTAATTAATCGTAATTAATTATTACTGCGCTGTGATTTTATATTTTGCACGTTTTCCTTATTTTATCACGTTTATTCTATACATATGACAAAATTATATATTACTGCTTTAAGCACTGGACAAATACCAAAGTACAGTTAATACATTATTTTTAATTCGTTTGGTGTATACTTTAGCAGTTATCTTGACGTATTTTTTGGAGTAACACACATTTACGAGTTCTAAAATAAATTGTGTTATAAATGACATGTTATTAATTTCAGACTTTTTGATTCAAATTCATGTTTATTTAGACCATAATGAGACATATTTCCTTAATTAAGAAATGCGATTTTAACCCATCACGAAGTCTTCTATTTAACCCCATTATTATGCATACAATACCGCCTTGTGGAACGATCTATCGCCAGCGGTATTTCCAAACGGATACGACTTAGGGTCCTTCAAAAAACGAGCATACTTCCTTCTTAAAGGCCGGCAACGCATCTGCAGTTCCCCTGGTGTTGCGGATGTTCGTAGGCGGCGGTGATCACCTGACTTTAAGCGACTCGTCGCTCGTTTATCCCCTTTCTACTATAAAAGAAATACAAATTTAAAATTAAATTTATTTTATCTTATCAAAATAACAATTGCACACATTTACCAAGATATTGAGCAACAGATAACAATATTATTGGTGCGCAATAAATCTGTACGGTCAAGTGGCTGCAAAACAAACATTTACAACCACACACTTCTACTATCAAATGTAAATACTGATGGGAAAATGTGGAAACGTTATGATTGATATCGATTTTATTTGTATAGGAGATGATAGGAGAATATAGAGGACTCTTTATTTTACATACGAGCAAACAGTTTCGAAGATATTGAGTGATCGCTACTGAGAGGAATCAGAAACAAACTTATGAGTTGCAGATGCTTTGCCCACCTTATATGGACACAGGGAGTAATAAAAAAGGATATTTTCCCGTCAAATACTCTACCCCTTCCCATCTTAAAGTCTTAAATGAATCTGGTTACAAAAATACTTAAAATAACTTTCAATTATTAAAATTATGGTTCCACATTAAAAATAAGTATATCTGCATGGTGTCTGAATCAAAATGAACATTGTTTACAGTAAAACACGAATTAAATTTATAAATACGACTTTACAACGGTACAATACTGACACAAGACCCGTGCTCATAAATACTAGAGGTACGCCGGGGATAAGATGATCACAGCTTCTTACGTGCTCTAAAAACCCAAGTTACGATTAAGTAAACAGAAATAAACACAATTCCAAGCCGCCAGGAAACCTAAGAAATGGCTTGAGGGTTACAGCTACTGTGTGGGATCGGGTCATTTCACAAGCGGTAGCGGGGCGGGATGCACGTAGGCACTTTTGGCATGTAATAAAAGTTAAATAATTTGAAGATTCAAATTAACTGACCAGTCAAAGTGAGAGATTGAATTTAAAATCCGTTCGAGATGCAGAATCCTAATTTTGAGCCGGAATCCTCAAGACATCAGTGTAATTGAAATTGGTAAAGAATATACTTTTATTGTCAAGATCATAGTTGTCTGGAAACCTAACTACCATAATCAAAACCTAACTACCATAAAAAAGAGACTTTATAAAGGCTGTTTCTTTACTTATTCTTGTTTGTACAAAATTCAAATAACATTTTGAGAAGAGTTTAGAATAATAAATAAACAAAGACTTTAGAAAAAATCAGTAATTTTGTTGCAATTTACCAGAAGACAGGCGTGAAGTAATATACTGCATTTTGTCTGATTAGTGAGGTTTCGGAGGCCTTATCCTGATCTGATCCTTTTCCCCTTCCCATCCTTTTCTAATAGGGAAAGGATTGGCGGGGTAAGAGGATATGATAGAAGAGTGGATCCATAGGAAAAGGAATTATCCTTTTTCTATTGATCCCTTCCTATGTCCTTTAAAGATAGCAACGCATCTGCAACTCCTTTAGATGTTGCAGATGTCTATGGGCATCGGCCATCGTTAGATGTACCGCTTCCTCGTTTGCCACCTTATAGAATAGAAAAAAATAAAAAAAAATAAAAACCATTAAAAAATTTAATTAATTTTACCAGATGTGATCAACTTGGACCACGCACAATATACTATTGCGTAGTACAATATAGCGGAGCGTATACTCATATGAACTTTTGCAGGCGGGGAAAAGCAGAAGCGGTCCTGCGACCGGTTTTTAGAATAGTGCACAGCGGCTCCGCGAACAAAGTTGTCGGAGAGCAGCGAATCCTTGTCGATATTTCGTTGTCTCTTACTATAAATATTATATTATGCATAATATCTATGTATATTAGAGTTGCAGTTTGCCAGTATTTATATACGTAAATAATATTAAGTAATACAATCCGAGCACAAATTTCTCTATTTTTTAATAATTTCTCAGTCAATGAGAACCATTAAAAGTAAGAACTTAAATTTTAGTATCAAAATGTTATTCTTAAAGCTTTTTACTTAAACAATAGACAATGGTTTGGAAAGAATACGTTCGATTTTTCGGACCGTAGTTTCAAATGTTCCAATTGTTAAAATGGTTGCCGATCTTCTAATGAAGACGGTTCTTTATGTAGAAAGTAAGGAATCAATATGTGCAGTAGATTAATACTCCTAATGTTATATTTCTTTGAGATACTTGACAAAATAATCTAATTTATTTTTATTCCACATAATACAGTAATAGTTGTCTGGGTAAGTCCGGTTCCAAGGTATTAACTTAAATTTATTATCCCGCACAGTAGATATCGTTTGTTTTTGCAAAGTAATTAGGAAAGCGTTCGCTTTTGTATGATGTATGGCCGCCGCTAATACCTCAAGCCGTAGGCATATTCTAATACCTGCCAAAGATTGATGTGCCCAGTGTTTACGCTAAAGCAAATAGTTCTACATTATGGCGCAACTCAAGGAGTGAACATTAACCAGAGTTAAAAAGAAGAAAGGCGTAATCTTGTAATGAGATTATAATCACTTGAACCATTAAGTAATTTCGTTTAAGTTCGAAATCGCAAACTTGAAAACATTATGCGATACAGATAATCTGTTCCTGCGTGCGTCGAATTAGTTACCATTTCTGTTTTATTGTATAAATTATTGTAACAAGAAGTATTTTATTTATAAATTTTCTCTGACTATAATGATACTTACTTAGAAATCTTTTATCTAACTATACATTTGTCTTTTCTATTGCGTCAGATTCATAAGACTAGTTTTCAAAGTTGATAGTTATATCGTATCACTCTTCTTTTTATGTTAGTCACAAAACATTTTCCTCTTTATCTTCCTTTTTCTCCTCCTTACTTTATTTTTAATACTTCTGTTTTTCATCAAATTTATTAATTTAAATTCCTTATTTGACTATTTTTATATTTCGCAATCTAATACCTACTTTTGTTCCACTGTTTATGTTATACATTCCCTTGAAAGTTTTAATCATTTCCCTCAGCAATTTTGTACCAAGAACTGAAGAGAATTAGTAATCTTGCTAAGAATTATTCTCAATGCACAACGTACAAACACAGTAATTTTAATCTGTTATACAAAAATGGCGAGCGTTAAATATCGCTGTGAAACTATTACAGAGTTATGCTTCGGCTAATTTATTTATGCTTGTTACAAATAACAAAATAGTCTTTATTGCTTTGTAATAGATGATAATTTTTAATTCGTTATCGTATGTATAAGATTTGT
Organism: Papilio aristodemus; assembly: GCA_016277805.2. Classification (NCBI taxonomy): domain Eukaryota; kingdom Metazoa; phylum Arthropoda; class Insecta; order Lepidoptera; family Papilionidae; genus Papilio; species Papilio aristodemus. Next base: position 888,783 of record JAABKM020000010.1, on the reverse strand, counting down.
TAAACTTTAGCAACTAGTACTTGTCTGCTGTATTCAATACTAAGGTGGTAATATTATTGATTCATTTATACCATTGTATTCTAATTTGGATCAACGCTTTGTCCTCTAATACGTTAAAGGGTTGGTATTTTGTTTTGTTTGTGCCAGTATTAGACATGTAGGTGCTTGTTGTAACGAGTCACTAGATCAATTTCAATTTCAAATTCTATTTCATTGATTGAACCTTGTATAGTCTAGATTTGTGTCCACCGTAGCTGTAATCACCCCGCGTTATTTCATGTTAGAATTATGTCGCAAAATATTGCATTACGTCGAATCGCATTCCGTCTTTTTCCTACGACAACGGGTCAGAGTTTCTATTACTAAGTCTGTCAAATATTTATCAAGATTAGAACCCTATAGTGCTTCTATGAAATCAAAAGAAATAGCATTCATTTGACTTATATTTAGTCTTATATTTTGGATAATTAATTTCAAATCGTAATTAGTTTTCTGAATATTTGATCAAAAATTTACTCAACTTGCAGAATTGCGTAGGATTTACTTGAAGTAATAATTTAACAGTCATTCATCGAACTATTATCAACTTTACATTAATCAAATTTGATTTGAACGTCATACAGCGGCGATTAAATAATTAATATCCTTTGATAAATTATCAGAAAACTAGACACAAGTCATTGTTTTGCTTTAATGATGACGCTGTAACGACTTAACTAAAGTCTCTTTGGACGGACGTGTAAGTGTGACGTCATTTGTTTAATTCCTAGATGTCAGTGCATATCTGGTTTTTAAAAAGCTCTGAGGACCATAAACAAACGCCGACATAATTCCATCCGACGCCCGTGATTGTCAAAAGTAAAACACAGCGCTTCTGAACAATAGTATTATATTTGAAGAGTTTGAACTACATCCGTAACTCTAATCGCTTTAGTTAAGTAAATTCTTGTATTAATTCTGAGACGTTCTACTACACTGTATCTAAACTTGCTATCGAATTTTCATAAAATTAGCAAATTAAATAGCAACGTCGAAAGTTGTTAGATACGGATTAACATCGGACTTGCAAGCTGAACCGGACTCGCCCACGCGTGGTCAGTGGGCGACCACCTTGCGGCCCAGTCCTCGATATTAATAGCACCCTCGAATAATAAATTAAAATACAATTATTGTAGTGATTTATACATCTATTTGAAACGTTGCTAGTGTCGATAGGTTGGTGCACTAGTTCCACCTCTGTCTACCCCTTCGAGGAGTTCAGTTCATGTTGTTACTTTAAAAACAACAAAAAATGCCAAAAACCGTATATACTTAAATCGATTAATACATCTCAGTTCAATATTTCTAAGATTAATTATTCACAATCCGTAACCGAGTTCTTGACCCACAAAGCGCTTACGTTCACGCAAGCTGTACTAGGAAACTACATTATAACAATACCGATTAGTTTTTCCTGACAAATACACTTATGTTTACAGTCGTATAGATTTTGAAAATATTTTTTTTATTTAAAAAGCTGATAAGCCTATTTGGTGCAACCTTGATAAATGATTCGCTCACAAATAAAATTTTACTTACCACTTCATATTTATTTTTCTTTACTAGTCCTAATTCGTTTTCCAATACTATAATAATAATAAAAATAGGGCGCCTAATGTTACATGAATGTCTAGGTATTTTATAAACTCTCAGAAAATTATGAACTAAACCGGATATTGGTCCTCTTTGAGCAATAGCTATTGCTATCTACCAGTGTCACAAATAATACTAAGAATCAGCGCAATGTAAACCTAACTTCATTAACCCAACAGTTACTGTGTCATAAACTATCACAGTGTGACGTGTGACCAGTAAGGAGTTTCTATTATAATATTCATTAACTCTGACCGTTACTTGTTAACTATCATTCGATTTACGCATTAATAGTAGTCCTCACACGATGTCCGAGTCACGACGTGTAACGGTGCACATTGCTATGCTAACTCCGAGCCTAGTTCAGAACCTAAAACACGGCCTAGGCACAGACGTGTCTAGGTTCTCTATTGTGATATTACGAATATCCGATTAAGTCACGAGCTATGGGAAAATAACTGCTGGATAATAATGTTGGACATTCCGTCTATGTGTAAATTGTAATGCGCTATTGTTGTAGGCGCGTCGGGCATCGCTCGACTTCGAAATGTTGTCCGTCGATTATTCTCACGCCTTAGCCCTTCCTTATTGTTGTTCGATAGAATGTCTTTTTAATTTCGTGTAACGTCCAAGCGTATCGATAGATCTTCGAATAGTAAGTTATACCTACGTATAACTAATGCTTACAAAAATATCTCCTGTAGAAAATTAGAGTTAGACCTATACATAGGCTTTTAGTGACTATGATCCTTCTTATATCTCATAGAAAAAGACAATTTATCTAGGATATGACAAAGGTTTTCTTCTTAAGCCATAGAAGGAGCGTTGCGAGGATATATAAAATCGTAACCACTCGAAATGCGAATAAAATTATTGGAATATTTATTCGAATATGGTCTGTCATAGTTTAGTGCATATATTGTAGGACAATAGTCAAAGCACTGTTTTAGGCACAAAGACTTGTGTATAGAAATTGGAACGGATGTCTAACGACGGCAGTAACATTATTATGACTTCAGCGATCCTCCTAATCGGAGTCATTACGTACGAGTGGATGCGTAAGCGCATGTATCATTATATCAAATTGATAAATAATTGAACTAACAGACAGTATGGCATTACAAAGACCAAATCTGGGAATAATACATTTTGATATTGTCGCAGCAGTACATTTCTTCTTTAAAGACTACCAACTTAGTGTCTTATAGTGATGACAGTGGCATCACTAGAATCAGTAATCTATCATCCACTACCAAGAATAATAGATTACAGTAGCTTTATTTGTTCTTCATATAGATGTTACTTTTAAAACGCCTCCGTTGTTATCGGGAGTTATTTTAACACAAGCGGACGTTTTATCTCGCGCGGTGTCGGCTTGCGATGCCATCACCAAACAGTGCGCCCACAGACAAACCTGGCGTTCCTCC
>JAABKM020000010.1:344602-376287 GCA_016277805.2 Papilio aristodemus | reverse complement strand
ACGCCAAGTTTGAGTAATATTCACTCGCAAGGTTAAAGTTTTTATCGTCCCAGTGCAAACCGCGTGGGGCTCTGTCGATTGTTCATTTTACTGAGGTTTAATAAATTGAATCATATCTACTGCTGTGAAAATACAATTACTGTTATTATTAATTTAACTTTTCCACAGAATGTTGTTTGTAGTTTTAAGTATAAATGTCCAGTTATAATATTTATCCACTATTACCTAGAGAATTTGAAAAATAATTTTAATTTTGATCCCATTATAGTAGAAGGCTACTATAATGGGATCAGAAGAGGTATTTATTTAATCGCGTCTTACGATTCTACGTACTTTTATTACACTTTCATTCACAAATTGTGTATACATCGCAAATTTTTTGTATTTTTTTTGCGTCTACTTTCACTAAGTATATCAGCAACTCCTACCTTATCCATCTTGTGTGACAAAGACCATGTGTCTACGTTCAGACTGGGCGGGTAACGGGAGGTGGGCATATCATGTGACAGCCTCCCTCTCCCCCCGCGACAGCTGGCACACGACCTGATTACATCCGACACCGACTTCACTTGCACAATGTCGCTGTAGCAACGCTCTCCGTCACACTAATGTGACACTGACATAGTCATACTAATTACACGTTTACACTAAAATCAAGCAAGTTAACGTATCCATAACTGACGAGTAGTAGAGTGTGTTCTAAAATCGATTCTATTCTTTTCTCGCACGCAGCCCAGTGCTTTCTTTTTTAATTTTAAACTCGTTGAAAATGTTGGGCAAAAAATCGTCAAAATAAACTATACAATATTATACAATATTTTATAATCCAGTTACTGAACACAGTTTACCCAGGACTGCATTTACACTTAATAGCATGTTGAAACTAGCTTTGAGTTAAAAAAAAAATATGCCTGATGCTTAGATATTATCGACTATGCATGTCCTGTACAAGCACAGATTTAATACAAAAAGTATTCAACTAGATGTAATAAAAAGCTGTTTACAAGATAAAGCTGCGTTGCAATTGTGATTACGGCGCCATGTAAGCTGTAGAGCTTAAGTAGAGCTTTTTGCGTTGTCTACCTTGAAAGCGGAACGAGTTTGCGTCTTTTACAATGCGGAAGATATGCGCCCGGACAAGTCGACACTTATCAATACGTGTCTCCGCTAACTAACCGTCGACGCAGAAAAGGTTAATGTATAAACAATAACATAACTTGTCAATAATAATGAATTTATTACAGCTGACACATCGCTATATTGCGTCTTCTACAATATATTACGACTGGCTACGTATTTACAGTTCCTCTGGTTTTGTGGATATCCATGGATGTCGGTGATCACTTAATTTTAGAAGACCTGATGCATGTTTGCCATGTTAAACTATTTAAAAAAATCCGCTTCAAGACAGCTTTTCATTCGACTATTTGCAGTTTTATTAAAGACCGATGACATATATGAATAATATAAGAAAAAAGACTTGAGCTTCGTGTTTTTAAACCATTTTCTTTGTGAAAAACATAAAACAAGTATGTAAAAAGCTAGGCACATATAAGGTAGCTTGCCCTATTGGGAATGTTAGAACAGAACGCGAGAGCGTCTTCCCATAGCTTCCTGCGCCGAGGCCCCGCTGCAGATTGGAAAGCTGTCGCGTGGCGTGTGCCTTATGGCTTCACACGCGTACTTGCCCTTAATTCCGTTACGTGGTAAAACGGGGACAAGTTGAATGTTCTTAACGTGATCGTATTTGTGCACTGTTTTAAACATCGACCTCCTTCTAGCTTACTGACTACAGCCTGACAGCTGATAAAAATTTTCAAAGTTATTTACATTTTCTTTTTGGTGGCTGTGATTTCGAGATCAAAAATAATCACTTGGATCAAACACATTGCCAACAAATCTCTTCTTTAATACATAATTAATCTGACGCAAAATTGCCTACTGAAGTCTTGAATTATGTAATTTTATTCATCCTTGATACTCAGGTGCAAACCACCGTATATCTTTCTCGATTCTGGTCGTACAAATTAACAGTAAGCATGTCTCCAAAAACCGTTAAACCGATGTGAGCGGCGTGTAATTTGATGTGTACGGCGTGTGATTTGATCGTGTACGGCGTGGTGACAAAAAGTTCGGTAATGATCACCGCGGCGTAATAGCGAGTACATACTGGGTAGTTCGAAACGCCCGCTTTAATAATTCATCCGATTCCATACATGCCAGTCCCGGCCCCAGCCGGCTGATATCGATGGTTCTTAAACCGCGCGTTTCAAAACGCCTAGTGTAGACCCGCTGTAATATTTCCTCCCCTGTAACCGCACTCCTTTAGTTGACTCCATTGCTAATCGCGGAATTACGTGTAAAAAATGACATGTTGCGATTCTCTCTTCATCACACGGAAGCGATTATGTTTTTACTTGATAGATCTATATTGTGATATTATATTGTAATCATTAACTTTTAAAAACAATATTAGTCTTTCGGTTATTTATATTATTATGAGTAATAAATTATTTTTTTTTTATTTTAAAGTTACACATTATTCTTGATGAACGAATGAATAATCGCTTCAGCTTATGAATCAGACCCGGCGGCGGATGTAAGGAATGCGCTGGCGTGGCGTTTCGTGCAAAAATCCACTATTGTTGGACAAGCCGAGCGTGCCGCGGAGACTTGTCGACAGTGTCACGTGTTATAATGACTGATGATGCCTTGCATGATTCAAAAACTGATAAGTTTTAAAGCCGGTAGGCGTCTTACGAATTTTTATTCACGTTTGTATTTTTGTACTTATAGTAATTGATTTTATTTATCTCTTCATCTGTATTAAATCTAAAAATAATATTATTTTTGGTTTATCATTTAAATATATTAGTACTTTAAATAATTCGATTTAAATATTGTAAATTTTATTCATTCTTATATTTATTAATATGTTTCTTCCTTGACCTATGATTACGTACTTATTAATAATACTGTACTTCTGTCATTTTGTATGAACAACTGAAAAGATCAATTTACTAATGACTTAGAAAATGGCAATTATATTTAAAGTATGTATTTTGTCTTTTACATTTATCTTCTCAATGTTGTGAAGTCCTGATGTAAATAGATTCGTGTACCGGAGGCACGAGCGCGCGTGAGTCCCGGTTTGATCCCGGAGGAAATTGCTCGCGTGAGTTGAGCCTTCAATCCTGGCGCGTGAGTCTCGGCTTCGATCCCGGTGGAAATTGCTTGCGTGCTCCAACAGTTTCCATGCTTTGTTCCTGCACGAGGACTTATTTATTCCTAGCCTGAAAAGAAAATGAAGCAACCAGCAACCATTATCGGGAATTCAATCATTCAAAAAATATCTTGCGCTGTCGATCAACATAAAAATTACTTATACTTAAAAAAAAACTGGATGTTGCAGACAAGAACTATTAAATTTTCGACGCTTTTAAAATTCCGTCTTGTTGAAAGTATCGTCATTCTACAATTATATGTCATTAATTATCGTCTATGGTATTACCCAAATATATTGGGTTTCTTATTAAACGGGTAAATTATTGGAAGTATGTTGTTTGCAATGCATGTATGTTACAATTGTATGAATGAATGACATAAAATGCTGGGTTATTACCGTCTCATTACTGGGAAGTTGATACCTAACAAAATGTTTTGTTTGGACATTTACCTGTTTTCATTAGGAATGATAAATAAAATAAATAATAAATATATTACCAAGACGACTTAATTTCCATTACCCGTTATATTCTAATCACAGATAATAACTATTTAAGATCTATTAAAGTCAGTTACGAGTAAACGGTATTACTAGCTTATTTAAATAAACCAAAACAATTGTGTGTTTTAGTTTTGTCATTAGCATTTAAATACTAGAGACAAAACATTTAAGTTTCACCGATTGGGCAAACAACGCCAGAGGTCAAACAATTGCCTGCGGCCCCGACCCCTGACCCGCACGGCACAAGTGTAATGGCCTCTCGTATGAACATTGCATCACCGTTGTAAAGGCAAATTAAATGGCGGTACACTACTATGTGGGGCGGTGACATTTTTAGGAAAATGCTATCGATTTCGTAGGATTACGTACATGACTAATGGAAGTCTGTGAGAGGATAGGCAGAGATATTCAACAATTATTGCGGTGACTAATAAATAATTTAATTACAATTAACAGAAATGTGACTATGCTTTTGTATACACGGACAATTTTTTTATCAATTGTTTTTATATTCATGCATTAGGCATATCCATAAGGTATGATCTAAAAGATGTGTGAGAAGTTGCAAGATGAAGCATCCTTGGCCTTCGTTTTCACCAAAATGGAAGACATTATGTTATCAATTTTAACACAGTGACACGGTCCTCGAGTCGACGTAAAAAATATTACAGAGCAAGCGGTGTGGTGTAACAGCGGCGCGGGCTTTCTATTCAAATGTACAAAAGTGTGGCGGCGAAAGTGTGCGCGTGCGACGTCCCCTCCCCCGCGCCCCGCACGCCGCGCTCTCGCCTTAGTGTTTAGCGCTCACACTCCGCGTGTTTTCACTTTTCTTCCGCATCAATAGGGTTATCACAGCTGATCGGTATAGCAGAGCAAACGAAGGGTACGGTAAAGTTCACTACTAAGATAAGGGTCCTTGAGTTTATTCCATGTCCTATTTTTGTGACTGATTTGATACTGCTTGCATTGAGAAGTCACGTCCTGGTTGGTAAAATTTGGAAGAACATTCGACTAAGCACGAAAGCCCTCGGGGGGAGCCTCAGCTACTGTTTTTGGAATAAATTCCTGTATTTTAACTGTGTGAATATAAATAGCTATTATCAATTTAACACTGGCAAACAATCAGATCAACTCAAAGTTCTTATATAGTTTTTCATGTACTATATTAAATGAAAACGAAATGCTCTTCTTTTTCTTTCCACCCTACTGATATGGATGGATAGACACTTAAAAATTGATCTTTTTTTTTCTCCACACTAATGTGACAGGGCAAAAGCCTATTGCCATAAATCAGGTACATTTTTCTCTTAACTAAGCCACTAAGCATTAACTTATCCTAATTAATATTGTTAAGGTTTTTTTTTTGCTTTTAGAATTGATGGAAACAATTTTTTTGAAAAAGAAAACTATTTTTCTTTAAAAGAAATAGTAAATAAGATAAGCTTTAACAGCCCTATCAGCATATTATCAGTCGCAAGAATTCCGTGTGTTGTTATATCAGTGTATTTCCGTAAGGTTGACATTCGCCTTGAGCGGCGCGGCCGGTGAACGAACCGCGAATGTTACTCCAAACGATGGACCTGTTCCATCAAAACAAAAATATTAACCATCTTGCCACTTTCCAATTTTGCATTTCCTGTTTTACCATAGTATAGTAGATTTTTTCGATTTCTGTTCTCGTCAAACACGAGATGGGGGTTAGAAAGCAATTAAGTCGCGATGTTTAGTTTTAGTTCGTAACTCTTTAATTTATATCTTATTCGACTATGAGAAAATTTTGATTATTCCAAGAGTATTTACAACGCAGTCCCTTTTATATTTCCTCTGTTAATTTCGCCCTGGACAGGATAAACGACTAGGATAAACAATAAGGACCAAATCAGTTATTTAAAAATAACGAATACAAATACATGTTTGGTGCTAAAAATGCTATCGGTATTGAATCAATTTAGTTGGTTTGTAGATGAAAAAATTTCGCAAGATTTTAAATACGTAGTTTAATTGCTTTATAAACATAGCAATCTTTTTCTATAACTTAAAATCACAAATAGTTTTTTCACATCTTGTTGATGTTATTTTCATCTCACTCTTTATAATCGATTTTATATTACTTTCGAGGCTATATTAGCACTGGAAGCATTCATACAAAATTACATTCACCACGATAAAAATATAAATTTGTTTGTTCGCCAAGAGACTCATTGAAATAAAATCCGTATTCTAAATGTAAACGCTATCAGTCATACTGCTTGATGCACTTGTGTCATTCATTGGAAACCTGGGCGAGGCGGTTGCTCCCTTTAGCATCGAGACGTATAGTAAACATTAGCTTTACTCTTCCGTGGACACAGATAGCTCGCTGAGTCAAGTCCAGGCGCGCGAGGTGACGCAACGATGACATTACTATCCCCTGCTAATTATACCACAGCTCTTTACGTATTGTGACTCAACGCATATTAAATGTTTAAACATATTTGCCGTGAATATTACATGAAGGTTTCGCATAAAAAAAAGCATTTTGTCTTCATTAATTAATGTGTAGAAAAGTCTTGCGAATTTAAAATAATATTAGATACTATACCAAGCTTTGTTTTTGTTTACATTTGTTTTAGAAATCTAAGTGTTTTGAAATAAAGTTTAAGATTCTTAGCCATTAGAAACAGAGTACCAAGTTGTGTTTTTATTGTTCGTAGAGCGGGACGCAGAAGGCGGAATCCGCTGGCTCTGTACACGGAGGACGACGGCCACGACCTCAGCGACCTTGGCATCGGCACCTCCAGCACCAAGAGCAGCCTCAGCGAGGACTGCGACACGCACAGTCTCGCCGTAAGACCTCTGTTATATTATATTTATGTGTATGTATGAAATAAATAAAACTAATCAGAGAAGAAGCCACCAACAAGCTGTTAATTGAAAAAAATGTATGCAATAATAGTGAAAATGTACAGGATTATAGTAGTCATAACTTTGCTAATTGTTATCGTACTTACTGATCACGATTATACTTTACGCGTACTTACTGTACATGCTTATACATTTAACTTATGATTTCAGAGCGATGGCATGGACCTCGATAAAAACCACTCGGACGTGGATACTATGTCCAATTGCGGTAACAATCGCAAGCTCGGTTCGAGTGCAAACGAATACGACACTTGCACGACCACGACAATTAGCTCTCCCGAGCCGGAGGAATACACGTACGAAGGCGCCATTGAGGGCTACAAATCTAGGATCATTTCACAAACAAACAGCAGTATTGTTAAAACAGTGGTTAACAATAATTTCAAGGACAAATCGCCTGAAAAATCCAACGGAGATATCAATAGAATCAGAACATCGGTAAATAATAAAATAGAAGAAAAACTCTCCTCTTTTAAACAGGAACGAATTGATATGAAAAATAATAACAAGAACAAAGATTTGCCAAAGGTGGACATTCACAAGCGAAGAGAGCAATTCGAAAGAGAAAATTCACAAGAAATACAATTGAATAAGCCAAAATTACCTGACATTAGTAATAAAAAATCTATTAAAGATAGGCTGTCGAGCTTAGAAAAGTTTACAGAAGAAATACATATACAAAAATCAACTAGTGACCTAACTAAGTTGCCTTCTGAAGTCAAACCGTTGAAAGAACGATTATCGTCTTTAGAAAAAATGAAAACTGCGGAACCAGAAAAATTCAAAAGATTATCTAATGGAGAGTTGAATAGCACAAAGTCACTCAAAGAACGCTTACATAGTCTCAAGTCTCAGACTTCAGAAGAAGAAGTGAAAATAACAAAAACTGACGTTAAAGATGTTTCTATGAGCTTAAAGGAACGGCTATCCTGCCTTGATGCTGCCAAAAATAAAGAAATTCCTAAAATTTCAATTGAAGATGAGATAGTCAACAATGAACATTGTGAAATTAAAGTTACTGATAATTTTAAAGATACATCGCCTGACTCTTCTTTAAAATGCAGTTTATCCGGCATAGAAAATCAAATGCAAAGCTTCTGTCGCTCTCTTGATAGCTTGGACATAAATGGCCAGTCTTCGCCTAACTCATTTGAAAGAGTGCAAAGCCTCGAGGACTTTGATAGTGTCGAAATGCAAAACAACACTGTTCCTAGTGACATTGAAACCGAAGATAGTGGAATACATACCGCTCGGGACTCCTGTGCTCCACCAGATGATATCGCGGATTTAACTCAAGTAGCTTCTCCCATCGGAGAACCTATGGCCGAGGTGTCTGAATATGAATCCTCCAATGAAGATAACATGATTGGTTTGGAATCTACTAAAATCGAAGAAAACAATAAAGTGCCCGAACCAATAGTAATAAGTGATGTTAGAGAGGAAGAAGCCGACGAACAAGACTGCAAAACTGAGAATACCGACAGTGGGAGCAACTACATTCAGGCATTGTCTCAACAAGAAGAATTAAGCGTCACTGAAGATGTAACAGAAATTCAATTGGACAAAGAAGATGAAGACACCCTGAAAAGTTTGGAGAATCATGACTCCAGTGTAAGTTTAAATGATCCCGTATCGACTACATCGGAGGGCGATACCGTCGTCTTTCAGGGAAAAATGACTATACATTTAAATTTGGATGAAATTTGCAACGGTCTAAGCGCTGGTCAAGGGAATAATTTTAATGTTAATGAAAATAATATAACTAACAATTCTACTAACTGCAAAAGCATGCCGATGGTAACTGTCTCTAACATTTATACTACTACTAACATTTCACCAAAGAATTCCATTAAAACGCTTAAATTATTAAACGATAACCATAATACGCTCACTAACAATGTAGCCTCAATAACATCGCCCATTCGTCATAACTCAGATCGAGACGAGCTAAGCGAACCTACTGCATTGGTCCATTTAACCAGCGAAGTTAACATTGTTAAAGATCAAATTGAGAACGGTACAAATTCCACACCTAGTGATACGCAAGACTCGAATCCGTTTTGGCAAAAACGTACCAAACGTTGCCTCGAACCTAACAGAAGGAAAACTATATTATTTATTAATAATAAATCTACTGTACAGCCAGCAAGAGCGACCAGTGCCAAAAATAATAATTAAACAAGGCCTTTAAAGACTTTTATGATTATTTTCCTATTCTATCTCATAATTGCGTTTTGCAAGAGAGATGAGAAACGATATAGGCAATAATTTTTCTAGAACTTTTATGATCTCTTATTTTTGTCTAAAATTTTCCAGTCTTCCGACCGCTGACCACATTTTATTAAGCGTCTGTCATTTGTTTAGATTCACTTTAGCCATACTAATTAATTCGTTTACATCACATAACAGTTTATATAATTCGTAGTTAATATCTAGTATCATTTCACCACATAACTTGTGCTAAAATATTAATTAATCACGAATCTACCACATTAAATAATCGTCTATAATCGTAGTGTAAATTACAGGGTTTGTAGTTTGTAGTGTAGCTTACAGGCGTAAAGAATTTTCGAAAACTTTTAGATATAATCATATTTTGCATCCATTTCAAATGTTCTTAAACGTGATATTTGTAAAATCATATTATCGAAAATATATGTTGCACTGTTACGTCTTGGTTTTATTTACATAATATTGTGTCTGTCAACTCTCCTTCATTACAACACCGTAAAGATAATGGAACTACGAACTATAATACTATACGAACTATTTACTATTGTTAGGAGAATCGTGATACACTACTTTATGAGTAATGATAAACAGAATGTTATCTAAGCGCATATCTTATTCAAACAGGGCCATATCTTGTGATTGTGGCTCAGTAGGCTCAGAGTGTCTGTACCGGCGCCCCTCGCTCCGATGTTCTCATATATGTAATTGTTTCATCTTAAGGTTTTCTCATTAGGATTTGTTACATCAGCTTTTGGTGATGGGTTAACGTCAGGTGAGGTAAGATCAGTTTGTGGTGCGAAGTTTGTTCTAACATTTCATTTTCGCTGCACTGTGATTTTCATAGCTAATATTGTATTGCTGCTTGAGAACTTAGCATGCCACCTCTTTTATTCATTTACTTATATTTTTTCTCTCTTTCTTATCTAATTGTTTTTAGTTTAATACCACAGTGTCCCAATGGCTTACATGACTTGAAGAAAAATATATTTTGAACCTTTTATTATAACGATTTTATTTTAGCTTTATTCTAAAAAAAAAATTTTCTTAACTTCAACATTTTAAGAAAACTATTGAAAATTTTCAGGTAATCGATGCTTTAGAATTAGCATTCAAAGAACTAGATTCTGAAGATAGCGTCACAGATGACAGCAAAATGGAGGAGGAATTAAAAATGGAAGATAACAAGTGTGAGTCGAAACCAACTGATAAGGCTTTACTCGATTTTGATATAGAGAATAAAGTGTCTGTGACGCCTTTGTATGAAAATATCGACATATTCTATCAAAATCCTGTAGATGACGCCGGCGCCTTCCCATTAGATTTGCCGACAAATGTTTTAGAACCTCCCAAAGAGAAACCTCCCCCACCGCCCACTGACGATGCCGGAGAAGATGAACTTCTTGGAAATGTACGTAAAGTGTAAAAATCTATCTATTAAACTTAACTTATAGGTTCAATAAATGTAATATTAGGGATTTATCTTTATTAAACATTACAAATATTTGTACCGGTAAATATCTCAGCGTAATTACTCATCTGACAAGCAATATTTGATAACCAATCAGCCGATAATATAGACGACTAATGACTTAAATATTTTAATATTACATAAATAAATCAATATATTTTCAATTAATTAATTTTTATTTTATTGCAATATGATGCAATGAAATTTATCCTTAAATTTAAAATTCCAGGGTAATTTCAAGCACACAAGTTCCGCTCGACGTATCAAGAAGGAAATTCGTAACAAACGTACTTCGTTCCTCGGCATAGAAGGACAGGTCGATGACAGCTATTTAGATGCGGATCTTACTTTAGCACCTCGCCCCGATATCACTTCATTCCTACAAGAAGAAACGAAAATCGAGAAGTTATTATACAAGAAGACTTTGTCCCATGAAATGGATGCTAAGCTAAGAGACAGCAGAGACTCCGGCGTCGATATTGATAGAGGACCTTCCGCCGAGGCTTGGTACAAGGGACAATCTTCACCAGAAACCTCTAATCCACATAGCAGACAAAATAGTGAGGTATTGTTTAACTTATTTATACTAATATAAATAGAAAAGATTTGATTGTTTGTGTCAGTTCAGAAACTACTGAACCGATTGTAAAAAATTACTTTTCCAATAGCTCTTCTAGCAGCGAGTAACCTAGCATTATGTTATTTGTCTACCTACGCTGTCCGAAGCTGGGGCAGGTTGCCAGATCATTTATTATAATTATATCATTTGTCCACATGACTATAAGGATTAATAAAAATATATATTAATGAAAAGGCTTCGAAATGTGCAAACATAACATAAGTTCATCCTACTATGAAACCTTAGTAAAATTCCTGTCAATCCGACCCCATTTGTGTATATATTTCTGCTGTTGAGTGTTGAAGTTGTTTTAATTAGATATTGATTGATAATACTTGATTCTTCTGCAGCCTTATACCCATGTAACGGTAACATCTGACGAGGAAGAATCAATCAAGAAGAAAACTGAAAACTTCTCAGAAGATTTAACAACTAAACTCACTTCGCTGACCGCCTCTGATAGCGATGAAACAAAAATCGATAGTTTGGATAAAAAAATACTACAACAACAGGTGAGAACTAACTGAAATAACTGTAAAATAAAGTAGCTTGAGATGCTACTTTTATAATTGCACATTTAGAAGAGAGAATCTTACATTATTGATTAGTCGCAGGACTACCGCAAGGACACATCCTAGGTCCTCTATTCAACATGTTTAGTAATATTTCGATTGTATAATCAAGTCATCTTCAGTTCGTTTCACCTTTGAAACGTGGCCTAGAAGGTGGAAATACATTTTTGATTTGTTAATTTGTATAATTTTTTTATTATAATTTTGAGTAATTTATTTTTATTTTAAACTGATGGTATATAATATAGACTTTTATTTTATATCATATATAATGTTAATTCTTTTAATATTAATTTAAGATTTTTGAAAATAACGATGTTATTTGCTAATTATACATATTTGTATAATAGAAATACGATACGTTTTATATAATGGGATATTGTATATATATATATATTTTGGTGTCGGGAGCTTCCCCCATCAATTGTCTAAGATTTGATTTTGTATGCAGCAGTTTTAGATAAGTTATTATATTTCTAATAAAGTATAAGTTAAGTTTAATTCTTTGCAATAACTATTTCTTATTGCTTTATACAAAATCTTTTAACTTGGTTTTGGTTAAGTCCAACTTATTGTTTGAACAATATAAGACTGCTCAAATAACACAGCACCGCTTCCTAATGCCTTCGGTAATCGCGACTCTTTTTAATTATACCGTTAAGTTTGAAAAGTGATATATTTCTAGAATTTCATTTATTTATATCAAGTAGTGGTTTCATGAAAGCTTGTACTGCATCTGTAGAGAATCCTTTGCATCAATAAAATTATTTATATCACAGTATACGTTGACTTTTATTTGCTCCTTACTTTTATATCCGAACAAACTGCATGCCTACATATTTTATATGATCACTTTAATTTAGATACGAAGCTGCAATTGCATCAATATTTTATTATTAATTAAATTACTTTTATATTTCTTCTTAAAACTTTCTATAACGCACATAATGCTTGGCCGTTTCGATAAATTATGTAACTTTTTTTTAATAATTAATGCCCCATCATCATCCTCCATTTCGTGTGTGTAAATAACATTAAACAATGGACGGTCGCCGTGGCGTAACATTACAGGCGGCCCGCACTAACGAGGATTGGCCTGACGGGCACTTTGACGATGCTCATACCAAGGTGACTGACATGTTTTACACTAAACTTACAAGCTTATAACGGCTATTCATTAATAACGTTAAATCAATCAAGATACGTGAAATAACAATGCGGTAAATAACAAGAGTAACGCGCGACGCGATTGAAACGAAAATATTTATCTCGTAATTTTTGGATAGTCAGTTACAAAGGTATTAATTTTCGGTGTTGAAACAAAACTAATTCCTGACTACCTCAAAGTCCTACCGAAAACTATAATACCATTGCTCATCATACATTTAATCCTCACTGGCTTGTTGCACGCGATCCCGTTGCTACTGAACTCCTAACAGACTCAGCTAAAACGACATAATGTACTAATGTGAGCCTCCCAATAGGAAGTGCTGCGATTCGAAAGGGAACTCCTGCAGCTGGAACAAGAAGAGTTGAGGAGACAGAGAGAGAATCTGCTGCGAGATAAGAATAGGATAATCCAAAAGTCCGTCCAAGACATATCGAGTGTGACGCAAGTGGCAGAAAAGACGCCGATAGCCAGAGTGAATAAATCGAATCAAAAGTACAGACACTCGATGCCAAATTTGTTGATCAACGAGAACTATACTACCGCGCCCGAGTTCCCGGCGGTTCCCGAGAGGCCGGTGTATAATGAAAATATGAAACGAAAACCTTTCGTGTCCGAGGAACATATTCAGAGTCACTTCGGCGTCGAGGAGAGCAGGAAAGTGCTGTACGAGGACAAGGCCAAGTTTCAGGAAAGGAGGATCCCAATCGCGACGAGGACGCCGCAGCCCGTCCTGCCGCCCAAGCCACGGAGCAGGGAGTCCATCGAGAGAGAAAGTACTATGAGGTACAGTCTAACTAATTATGTCAGTATTATTAATTTAGCTTTGTTTATCAAGTGTAAAAGAATAAACCTGTGCCAAAAAGAAAGTCAACAAGTTTTCTGTAAAACAATATAATTCATAGTAGTCATTAAATTAAAGTTCACCAGATGTTCTACGAGTCATTGCAACGACCCGAGAAGTGGTCTGTATATTTGTAGCGTTTATGTAAAAAATAGAACAGTATCCACTTCATACTATACTGTTTATTATTATATAAAACATTTCAGTTTTCATAAAACGTGTCACAGTGCTATGATGGATTATAATTTATCGATGCAAATAACCGATTTGTAGAGATTGAAGATAGGATATCTCCTTCTCGGACACAACTCTGACGTCATTCCGTCTCGTTGATAAAGGAAAGAATAAATCTACATCACGACATCCTTGGTCTTATCTGCCCTTACAAAGGACAAATTGAATTCATCTTATGATATTCTTAATGTCGTCGGAGTGCGTGCTTGATAATCTCTTAGTGCTATCATTGTACAGAAACAAAACATTCTCGTTCCCAAAAAGCTATCTTGTCATAAACTATACTAAACACATAAAGTTCCTGTTCAAATTATAAGAAAGAATATGATAACAAATGTCGCAATAAATGCAGGTATTTATGCTGCTATTTATTGCAGAATGTCTTTACTAACCGAAAATAGTACATGGTAAAGTATGAGCATTGAGTATAGATACATTCCAAACATTCCAGAAGCAGTCGCGTGCCCTCTGCGGTGGAGTACGTGAACGTGGAGCGCAGCGCCGTGCAGCTGCGGCACAAGCAAACGCCCAACGGCGGCAACGGCAACGGACAGTACCATCCCATGACGAGACACACGCTGCAGGCATGTACAACCAATCTGAGTACAAAGATTTGTATATATTATTATCTTACAGAAGAAGGTAGCAAACAAGCAAGCTTACCCTTAATATTAGGTGATCGCTACACATGGGCCTGTATCCGCGATAAGCTAATGTTGCGTTGCCTTTGATGGTCCGAGAGATATTTCCTTTGCCTTCCTCAGCGTCAAATCCTCTTTTCCTTCCTTTACTTTTCTTAACAGAAAAGCATTTGTTAGAACAGTAATTTTGAATGAAATGAGTTTTTTATTAGAATGTCTAATGATTCCCAGGCACTGAGCGCGGCGCCGACGCCGAAGTTGATCTCTAATACGGACTGGCTGCAGGCGCGCAGCCGTAAGCCGGCCAACTACAACTACCACCAGCACTGGCTCATACAGGTCGGTCAAATCAAATCGCAGCCGACTAAGCCAAAATCAAACCATAAGAATAGACTTAAAAATAGTTCCACTAATCTTTATGAAGTATTTTGTATTGTATTTCATCGGGTTAATAACAGTCTTCTTTGCTCGATGCAGATATTATCAATTTGTTAATTCCAGGAGGCTGAACACCGTCGAATAGAGGAGCACAAGAACAAGATGCGAGCCAACCAGCGCCACTCCTACCACGACGCTCACAGCGCGCCCCACAGCGGGCTGCATAGTCAACTCAACCTGCCCCAAAATCCACCTTACAATATGCCTCCCAACAAGCCTCTTAACGCTCCTCACAACGGCCCACTAAATGGGCCCTATAGCGTCCCCAATAACCACGCCCCGCAGCACCTGACAACAAGCACAGCCAGGTAGGTAACCCTTACTACACAAATAGTAACTAATAACTATTCTTATCGATTCTCAAAGTACTATTTCTTAAATCTGAGACTCGACAAGTAATATTTTTCACACTTTGTAGACCACCTGTGCCCGCAAAAAGTTTAAAAGTCCAAACGGCATCGAGGATTTATAGGCAAAATATGAGCGTGAGCAATTTTTGCTACATTCAGAAGTAGTTTGTACAAGTCGTGTAGCCCGCCCTGCGCAGCCCACAGCTATCTGATGTTATATCAAGTATAATGTAGTTCATTGAGCTCATGCCGTCAGGCGCTGTTTCCTTTCATATTAGTTATAAACAATGCTTGATTCGAAGATGGTCAATGGTCGCAATCAATAGCCCTGCTTTTTATTTAAACTCGACATATTTGTTGCTACATTTTTTTCTCATTCTGTGATCCAGTCCTCCATACAAACATGTTCGCTACACTGGCTAATGTTTACGCACGTCATCCGTGTCGGAGCGGAACTGATTTAATATTGATATTAATGGATTCAGCCAACAACAGCTGCCGCACGACTACAGCCGCGGCGGGCGGGAGGCGCGGGACGCGCGGGAGGGGAGGGACGACAAGCAGATCCTGAGCGTTAGCGGCAAGAGGAAGTGCTCACACTGCGGGGACGAGCTCGGTGAGTACTGATAGGTTACGGTCAATTAGTTTTGTATCGTCAAATCATAGATCATCTCTATGTTCCTACAATTATCTGCAAGTTTTAGTCTGATGGGGGGCTGTGCTATTGCACTCTATGCGAAGTAAATATAGATAAGTGAAATATACTCAATGTAAGTGTTGTAATGTGTTGTTGAGGTCGCGGCGCCGCCATGATCATCGAGTCGCTGTCGCTGTGCTACCACGTGTGGTGCTTCTCGTGCGCGGTGTGCGGCGCGCGGCTCGGCGACGGCAGGAACGGCGCGGACGTGCGCGTGCGCGCCGGCCGCCTGCACTGCCACCACTGCTACTCCGCGGACGACGGCTCCAAGTACTCCTGCGTCTAGTGCCCGCTGCCGCCCCTGACACTGACCTCCGAAAAAAGGCTGTCGGTCATGAAACAGAATGTATGCTTAGCTAAAAAAGTGACCGTCGACATTCTCGTAGCATAGCTCGCTCGGAAAGTAAAGTCTCAAATTTTAAATCACTCAAAATTTAAGACTTCAGCGGTTTAGTACGTCTATTGTCCGCTCGCTTTGGCGACACGACATGTCCAACTTATAAAACGATTTCGTAGACTTTATTCAATTAATAAACAATCTATTGTTAATAAGCCGTTAACCCTGTCTCGTGTATCGTGATTTAATTTACTAACACATTTTCTCAAACTACCCTACGATACGTGTTGTCTATAAAAAATATTCAGGAAGACTAAACTACGATAGACTTAAATAAAAATATTTTTTTAATGTAATACTTAAATGTTAACAATGTGATTTCTAACATTGATTTTAATTTTTTAGTTAAGTTTTCGAATACATTTGTTAAATAATTCCACCTTCATACAAAATGTGTTCAATTTGTGTCTAATAGCCCTGTCTGTCCGTCTGTCAGATCATAATTGGACCACTTTGAATAATGTACTGAAAAGTTTTTAATTTTTTATAAAATATTACAAAGATCGATCTAATTCAGAATGATATTTTTTTAAAGAATTTATAATACTATCAACTTTAATGGCAAAGGGAACAAGAATATTTATAGGTCCTGTGTATTCTAATCCTCCTGATCTCCCCCCCCCTCCCCCCCGCACCAAAACGTCAGTGCGACTCAGCGAGCTCTGAGTCCATCAATGCACGCTTTTGTTCACAAAACACCTTCGCTACTTCCCCTACTCTATTTAAGAAATGGGTTCCGTTATATTTGGTTGGTTTGTAGACTGAAACAGTAAAAGTTTGACTATTCAAAATTAATGAAAAAATAAGCTAATTAAAGCTTTTGAATTTTAATTTTGACTTGCACTACTATGACATTTTCTTTAAATTCATTTTTGAGTTTCGTAAAAAAAACCTTTATGAAATGTACCACAACAACAGAGAGGAACCTCTGACCTGACTCAGTTGTAATGCTTGTAGGAAGTTACACTGCTCGTTCGCTAACAATAAATAGTCTGTCGAACGATATCCCAGTGTGACTTGTATGTTACACACAGGTCCGTACACAGCTCACGTCGTGCCATGCCGTAGTTCCCTTGAATTCACTTGAACGATTTAAACCATAGTTTAAACTTACGATATTCGGTGATTAACAGTAACATAGAGAAGTTAACTGAGAGTTAAGGTGTTTGTATAATTTTGTAAATAATATATAATTTATATGTTATTAGTGTGTGTTACTGTAAGCTTTAATAGTTAGTATAGTTTAGTTTAAAAGGAACATTAATCCAAATATCGTTTCGGTTAATATTTGTATAGTTTTTATATAACATTATCCCCGCGCCCCGCGCCCCCCGCCGCCCCGCGCGTCGCCTGTAATTATGTTAATTTTGAACAACTTGTACATTGTGGCAGAAGCTCCGAACTGTATATCAAGAAATAAATAAATATTACGCATATTTTAATTTTATTTTTATTTCAAGAAAAATAATTTAAAGACGAATTAGTCACTAAGTTGAAAAATTACGCAACTCAAAACTTTCGCCTGGTACGAAGTAAGAGATGTGAAAAAAGAATGCGATATACTTTTGAGAAGAGACAACGCCAAGGAAAAATTATGTTGCAAAAGTGACAAGCAGTGTTGATAGAGGACAAGATTGGTGACTCTACCGATGATGATGGTTGAATACTTTTTATTTAAAAACATTAAGTTTTCCAAATAATTTCCTAATATTTCTTTAAATCTCCAACAAAGCTTTAGCTTGTGCCACGACAAGTTTCACTGCATGTTCACAGTAGTATAGTGGATTCGAACCCACAACCATATCGTACATATCTTTCAGACCGTGCACTTAAACTAGTCTATTGGTGTTTTTATTATATTGACTATAATCTTTCCTTAATAATGACATGTATGATAAGTCACAAACAGACGTATCGATACTAAAGCAAAACAAGCCGGCAGTGATTATAAGGAATGATCAAATGGTCGCAATGGACCAATTGCCCGCTTCCTGCCTCGTTTACCCAGACGCGGCGGTTTGCGGGGGCCACGTCACGTGACACTCGTCCGAGGACGAGGCCTACACTTGAACTATGCTTTGTGATATATTTGACCTCAGTTACTCTGTTCTCTATCTATATGTTTACAAAATGTTGTACAAATTTCAAACAAATACAATACAGTAAGTCTTTACACCAAATCACAAGCGACCACGACTTACTTTATAAAAATGACTAAAACTGAATTAATTTTATTTTAATAAAAAGCATATTTTTACATTATTATACAATATCGCGATTGATCGAGAAATGGTATAGATCAATTATATCAGATGACCACTTCCTCGTTCGTCTGCTCCTTGTTATCATTTCTGTTAACATTTCTATGGATACAAATATTTGAAGTTGCGCAAAGAAAGTTATGATTACAACGACGTTGTTTTTTCTGTCGCCATTACTGACAACTAAATGTTATTACAACTATTTGAATTGCTCACGAGGTGACTACGTAACCGAAAAGTTATTTACAAATATTCAAGTGAATTTATGCATCGTTTTATCTAAAAAAAACTTTCTGCTATGAAGGACTCAAGGTTTTGTTGCGGATAGTATGACGTTTCAATACTTTTGTCGTTAAATTAACTTTGACTTGACCGCTAACTGATAGTGATGTCACTACACAGTTTAACAAGTTTCTGAAAAGTGTTTTGTGTGATTTTATATGGTGAATGGAAAATTGAATTTGATATTAAAGACCTAGTATATTAATTCTGATGTGAGGTTCAGATTCCTAAACCATTTCTATCCCTAATCTAGGTATCAAATTGTACTAAACTTGTACAACTACAGTTTGAATGTAGGTACTAAAATGCACTAATAAAATATATGACCTGTACTCCATCGGTCATGGTATATTGTATGGTATTGTCCATGCACCAGATTGTCCTGCGCTCCCACGGCCTCGAGACCACCATTCACAATTGGTTCGCCGCACAATCGGTTACGGATATCGGCGCTATTGTATAATCATAGAGATTACAGTGGTCGAAATACGACCATAATTACATTCACATTTTATTTTCCAAACCTGATACATGAACAAATATTTTGATTAAATAAATCTATTAGATAACATATCCGCATATCTCCCGATGGAATGATTACAGCTCTATCTATCTCTCTCTACAATTCTTCCACAAAAACTTTAATTATTGTTGATGGGATCATTAGTAATGGAAACTAAATGAGTTTCCATTGTCTTTAGTGAATTTCATTTATTATGAATTTTTATTTTACTTCGATTAGTCTTTTCATAACAGTACGAAAAATACGTGTGAATAATATAACTAAATTAATTTCAGATGATTCTCAATAAAAACTAAAACTCTACCGCGTGTAGTATTCGTTTCACAAACAATGAACATAATAACGACAACGAATACAATGCTCATTAGATCATATAATTTCGCAAAGTCGTGAGAAAATCGACGAATTCCTTTCGAACAATGCATTGGAATTCTTTACATTTTTGCAAAACACTAAATCTAAGGATGTCAGTTCATCTTCAAAACTGGTCAAAAGTAATTTTACAATTATTACATTGAAATATGATAATGAAGTAATAATTTACTGAAACCGATTTATCTGGTCATTATTTGTAATGTCCGCGTTAATCTTTTTTTTAATCACTTTAACGGTAACATATGGACTAGATGATCAGAGAAGTAACCGATTATATAGAGGAAGCGTCCGAAAAGTCCATCTTTTTGTCTACCCCTCTAGGTCAAGGGCGTGAGCGTATTAACATTAAAAGATTGTAGAGCGAGACACGGAACTTGACCTGTTACCGGCAGGACGCGGCGATGCGATCACATCGCTAATCTCCTACGACGTCGTAACATCGTCTAACGGTCGCCGCTCGACTGCAGATGTCTCTGATGACCTTGTGCAATAATTATTCATTCCAAACAAAGGTTACATTGCCAACTAAATAAAGATGGATTAACTGATTAATCATAAGAAATAAAACTTAAACACAGATAAGACATAAAACGGGTTCTACAGAAATCCTTCTAATTGTTCTATATCTGATGATGTTTAGTTTGTAATGGGTACCTTATTATTATTTATTATAGTTAATATAAAAATGTGTGGTGATATCTTGAGCCGACATGATTACAACTCTGTGTAAACAGACGCTCGACACAAGCAAGCCCTGAGACAGCCGACGGCCATTGTTAAACGTATACATTGATAAGCTCGTGCCAGACCATCGGGCGATGCCTGGCGCTGTTGTGTTCAATACTTCATAGTCAACTTTCGTGGACTTCCATATATTAACTGGAAATATTAATATTAAAAAGCCATCACAATATGTCCTACAGGGCTTCCGGTTCTCTAAATATAAAACAAAAGCTGTAAGGCCGCTCAAATAGTCCAGTTGTCTTAGCGGTGTACCCTCGTTGACAGCCACCGAGGTGGTTCCAGTAAATACTGTCTCACATAATTCAGTCTTCCCTCTAAAAAGCAAAATATCTTTAAAGGCTTTTCTCCAATACCAAAACAAGCATCAAAACGTCCACATGGATCTTTCACGTGTGAATACACCTTAACCATTAAAAGGTGCGCACGATTCATTCTTTCCGTCGCAATTGGCGGACAATAGCGACAACGCTCAGTGACGCGTCGACCGCCCGCATGCCCACAGCGCGCAGCCTCCTGTCGCGGCGCTGGCTCCGCACCCGCCGCGCCCCGCGCCCCACGGAGCCCGAGGCACCGCCCGACAACATGGAGCGCCGCCAGCGCGTTGCCCGCACCCTCAGCTCGCCGGCACGCACCCAGCAACAGCCTGCCGATGAGGAGTCCCTCGAGCGCGCGTTCCCGTCCACCGGACACCTCGAGTACGTCCTCGCCGGGTCCTCCCCGCCGGCCGAGAGCGCGCCCAATATGTACGACAGCTTCGAGGAGCCACCCTTGGACCTAACTGCGCACATATGCGGCGACTCGTTACGTCAGAGCGCACACGAACAAATGCGAGCGGTCGGCGGCAGACTGCGCCTCCTGGACGAGCTGGAGTCGGGCGTTATCACGACGGAAACAGTTTCAGACACTTTCAAAAGTGCCACAGAAGCGGAGAGAAACGTTTGTCTGTTTTGGGCGGCGTTCCTTAAGTTGGATCAATTGCTCCCAGCGTTGATAGAGGCGGGAGCGGACCCGCTATACTTTGACGCTTTAGGGCTATCTTCACTTCACGCCGCGGCGTTCAGCGGGTCCTCGGAGTGCGCCAACTATCTACTATCGTGTGGGGCCGATCCCAATTACATGCCCCGTTGCTTCGTGCCGCTCCATTGTGCCGCGTTCGGGAATTCAGTGCAAGTGGCTAATTTACTAATCAGTCGCGGGGCGTCCGTCCACGCAGCCGTCAAGTACGTCAATTGTGAAGGAGGCTTACTGCACTGCGCCGTCCGCGCCAACTCCGTGGAGTGCCTTAAGCTCTTTATTTCGTACGGCATAGATGTCAATTTAATAGAGCCGGGCGGCACCAACGCGATCCATCTCGCCGCCGACTTGGGCATGATACAATGTCTCGGCATACTCTTGGACACTCCCGGCGCTGACCCCAACGTAAGAACCAGAGTCGGCGATAGAGAGTCGACGGCGTTGCATTTAGCCGCCGACGGTGGGTTTGCAGATTGTGTCGATTTGCTCCTTTCTAAGGGTGCCGATGCGAGTTTGAAAAATCATCGCGGCTTCACAGCTTTGCACTTGGCCGCCCGGTCAGCGAGCCTGGAATGTGTTGAGTCGTTATTACGAAAAGGCAACGCGGAGCCTAACGCTATGGATTTCGACATGAGATCGCCTCTTCATGCCGCCATAGGAAAATCTGACTGTGCGTGTGATATTATCGAAACATTAATAAGTTGGGGTGCGAACGTCAATCAGAAAGATGAATACGGTTTCACACCTCTCCACCTGGCCGCTTTAGATGGTCTATCTGCGTGTGTCGAGACTCTAATCTACCACGGTGCTGACGTCACTACGAGATCGAAAAAGGGAAATTCTGCACTTAACGTAATCGCAAGAAAAACCCCGGCTTCACTCGCCATGGTGACGAGAAAACTGGACTGCGCTATCACCCTGCATCATTCACAAACGAGCAACAGAGAAGTAGAATTGGAACTCGATTTTCGCAGCATACTGCAGCACTGCTACCCGCGGGAGATCAGCTATCTCAACACGTTTGTTGACGAGGGCCAGAAGGAAGTGCTGCTCCATCCATTATGCTCGGCATTCCTTTACATTAAGTGGGAGAAGATTCGCAAGTACTACGTGGCGCGGCTGTTCCTGAGCTTTATATTCGTCTTGTGTCTCACTTTATACGTGTTGACCGCCTTGGCTCATAACTGTTACAACGGGAGTAAGGATATGGAAGAAACGATTCAAGAACAAGAGCTTTGCCAAAAGCAGTCGATTCTCGGAGACTTGTTGAGAAAAAACCCGTTCGTCATCGAGATGCAGTGGTGGGTGTTAGCGGGAATAACCATTTTCGAGATATTCAGGAAGGTGTACGGCATAGCCGGCTATTCCACTGTCAAACAATACCTTATGCAGTCCGAGAACATAATAGAATGGTTTGTGATTGTAAGCGTGTTTCTTATCTCATATATCTACACAAATATAACTTACACTTGGCAAAATCACGTCGGCGCCTTCGCGGTCCTCGCCGGGTGGACCAACCTCATGATGATGATAGGACAACTGCCCGTGTTCGGTACTTACGTGGCCATGTATCAAAAAGTGCAAAAAGAATTCGCGAAACTTCTGATGGCCTACTCTTGTATTTTGATCGGCTTTACTATCAGTTTCTGCGTCATATTCCCGGATTCATCGTCATTTGCAAATCCATTCATGGGCTTCATCACTGTATTGACTATGATGATTGGAGAGTTGAACCTGGACTTACTTCTGAACGAGCCTGACGGAAATGATCCACCAGTGTTACTAGAGTTTTCGGCACAAATTACATACGTGTTATTCCTGATGTTCGTTACGGTCGTCTTGATGAATTTGCTTGTCGGTATAGCGGTCCACGATATCCAAGGATTGAGGAAAACCGCCGGATTGTCCAAGCTCGTGCGGCAAACAAAACTAATATCGTACATGGAACTGGCTTTATTCAATGGGTATTTACCAAAATGTCTTCTAAAAATTCTGCATTCTTCAGCATTGGTTTCCCCTCAAGCTTACAGAGTAGTCTTAAGCGTGAAACCTCTTAATCCTAGCGAGAAAAGGTTACCCAGAGACATTATGATGGCGGCTTACGATATAGCGAAGATGAGAAAACAGTATGGTCATACAATATCCTCGAACGGTTCCACTACGGGGACATATTCCTGCTTTAAAAAATATGAAAATAATAATGACTCGAGTTATAGGGAGTACGGCTACTCCGGTCTGGGCAGCCTACAAGCCAGACTGGACGAGACTTCGGAGAATGTCCGGCTGCTGACGCAGGAGGTGAGGGAGCTGAAGAAGCTGATCAGCGCCCAGCAGTTAGTTATCCAGCAGGCGCTGGCGGGCGCCGCGGCGAGGGACGGCCGCTGATCACGTAATGCCGGGACCGTTTAGTTTCAATGCCATCCGAGCGTGAGTCAATAAACTGTAGCGATCGCAGGCGCACATTGTAGTAATCTACACTCGTTACATACTGTTGTGAACGGTTGAGAACTTAAAAATGTTGAAGTGTTGTTTTATTTTATACTGTTGTATATAGGGGCGTGAGACGCTAATGTCAGAAATTAGTTTTACTTGTAATATTAAAATGATACACATACATTTCGTATAATATCCACTGGAACTAAAATATTTTCACCTGAACGGTTTCAGCGATAGTTGCCTTGGTGGTATGACTGTGATTGTAAATGATAGTTGAGTAGATTTGTGATATAGCTTATCATGACAATAAATTTTTCTTAATTAAATAAAATTTATTTTTATTTAAATAAAACGCCATATTTTATCCTACTTTTTATTCATTTTAATAATATTCTGTGGATATTATTTACGTAAATAATTTATTTTAAATTGCATCACGGGGTAATAAAGAAGAAAGAAAAAGGTCACCTTTATCATTTAAAAAGCAATATGAATTTTTTTGAAATACAAATATTTATTTTATACCATTCATATTTGTAATGGATTTCAAATTATTTAACTTCAAACGTATGTACTAAACTATAAGTACATAAAAACATGTTTTATTTATGAATATTGCAATCTGATACACGAATAATCGATACATCCTCGAACGAGTAAAATATTGTACGATGAATATGTTCTTTGTACAAACTGTGAACTGCCATTTCGAAATAATAAAGAAATTAATAATTAGAGTAAACTTTTCCCTTGTGATTTCGTTAGAAAAGCTTTAATGATTCCTAGGTAGGGCCAATACAAATACTGGGAGAGTGGGCGTCTCATTTATTAGGTTAAAATCATTTGTCTTCTTATTTCTTTTAATAAAAACCATAGGTGGTGATGTAATCATCACCGAATATCGTAGAAGATACCTATTGGTAAGCGTCAAAAGTCAACAAACAACGAACCGCGCTGGTATCAACTTGAAGAGATCCGAAAATCTTTGAAAAAAAAAACTCATGTGAATCTATATTTCACGTATAATTCTAGTTTATTTCTCGAATCTAATTTTACAGAACATATGTACGTAACTTGTTTTTATTTTACATTGTCAATTGGGCAAATCGATTCCTATACACGCCGTTTGATCGGTGTCCGAGGGGCATCTCTAATGTCTGTTTTGACATAAGTTTAAATAATATAGTTTGCGCGCGCATAAATGGAATTGTACGAAATCAATAGTACGAAGAGACGAGAAAATCTAGATTTAGGTCTCATCTCTTTCGCCCAGGCAGAGGCTGTGTGGGATTTTAGCTCCATCCGGGACCTATATTGGATGTTATCGATTGAGTGCCGGGCCGTTTTAGTACTTGCGAGCGACGGACATTCAGATGCAGGGCAGCTTCAGGATACAGTTGATAAATATGGGTACTCGCGCCGCTGCATGTAAGCAGAAAATTATTTCAATAATGCTTTATTGCCATAATAACTTATTACGTCACTGCCATAGTATAAAGGAAAGCGTAATTAATAAATATTTTTAAATTTATTAAAAAAAATATGTTCTAAATTTAAAATAATCTATAAATGTTCGCTTGTTCTTTGTTAATACTGATTTAATTTAATTTAATTTTAAACGTATTAAATAATTTCTAATTCTGTAAGATTATAACAAAAATTAGTTATTTAAAAACAATGAGAGCAAAGGTAATAATAAAATATATATTAAATGAAAAAAAAATTACAAAAGCAAATTGTTAAAGTATTGAAATAATTTAAGGTGACCTACCTTTCCTACTACTAGGGCGGGCTTGCATGCACATTTATCACATTTCTTTTTCAGAGGATCATAAGGCCCCGTTTCCCACCGGCCTCGTTCTTAGTGAAAGCTTTTTTTGTGTGTAATGCAGTCCACGCAGTTCGATATGCAGCTTCTCATGGAGCCGCTAAACCAGAAAGGTGAGCTCGTGGTGACGGGCCATGTTTGTTGTCTCCGCACACACCCTTCCGTCTTCTCCCACATTGCTTTGTCTGTACTGGACCGCTGTTAGCTCCGTCCCTTTGCATCTAGTACTGTGTGTGTTCTCTGAACTGGTGTGTGTGCTGTTTCTTCGCAATGCACTCTATAATGTCTCCGTGCTATAACTCTGTGTTTAAATTATATATAACTTACCAGTTAAATTTTTCTCCATTTATGTCAAAACTAGAAAAGAAACTCTTAAGGAAAAAAAGTTTATAAATAAATTAAAAAAAAAAACATATTTCTAATAAACTCTAATGTTATTTACATAATGATTATTCTGTGTTCCTCATTATCTCCTTGTGTTGTGTGTTGCTGCACGAAAACCCAAATCTATAATATGTTCTGTCCTAAATGTTTCTTTGTATATGTGTTCTTCTAAATATGTGTTTTGTGTCTTTGTGACAATTGTGGCATTAGATATTTAGATGAATACTGTTTAAAATTGTAATAGGTCAATGTTCTAGATCTTTCTTGAGCTTATTTTGCATAAAACAACGCTATCACCAGAATATATCCTCAGTGAAGTTGCTGATTTGTTGATAATAATATTTGACTTACTGACCCTCATTTAGCTATTCAATGCCAGTAGTAGGCATCCACAGAGTTAACTTATTTACTTAAAATAAATATCTATATAGTTTACTTTTATGCAGTCATAATATAAAATATTATATGTTTTGATATTTTATAATGGGCTCTGTATTATAATTATTTACAATTTTACATCTTTCAACTATAAAAACTTCCCTTCATATTAAAATATTGTGGATTTTTTTTATTATAATATTTACTGAAATGAAACAGAAAAAAAATTATACTGATTATTTGTTTAATGTACACCAACACAAACTGCAAACAAGTTCAGAATTTTAATACGCAAGTTGTACTCCACATTGTTGTCTTTGGCTCACCTTTCTTTCAGGACTTGTGCTGCTGTTTTCTGTCTTCATACATTTCACATTTTCTAATTTCAATTGTGTTATTTTTTTATATTTTTGCATATCTAATGAAATGGGAATTATTTGCGATCTGCGATGTATGCGATTTCTTTTCTACATGCATGTTGCTCACTTGATTGTTTAAATAAATTTATAAAAGATTTTTGGTGAAGTTTTTTTTTATTTCATTACAACATGATTTATTTATTTTACTTTAAGCTGTGATTATTAAGTACTGTTAGAATTTTTTTATTTTAATGATTATGAGGTGGATTCATCATTAATCATAAATTATGTTACTTCCATTTCTGTACACTAAAGTTGCACTGAATGTTTTTTTTATATTATTACACCATATTTTAATAAACAATTATTAGTGTTAAACTTAAAACTCCTTAACAAATTTCATTGTGTTTCAATGTAATACTTTGTAATAGCAGATTGTTTTTTGTCATTTTGTGCGTTTTGGGAATAATTACAAATAAATATGAGATTTTGTATGAGATAGGGTCTCACCGTTCACAATTGTAGCAAATTTATAACTTAAGTCTATTTTACTTTAAATGTCTTTAAAGCTGCAATATTTGGTGTAAGGTCTTGATACAGCTGAAAAAATTGTTGTCTTTAAAAACCAGCTTTTTTTCAAAAATTCAGTTGTATACCAAATGTTGTATCTGTGTCTTTATCCGTTGTTACCGACCCCACATTACTACACTGCTCGCAAGCAGGTATTGAATTTATAAAGCAGTACTAATGAAAATGAATTTGATTAGCTTGACACATGCACAGAAGCAAACGGCTGATTTTATCAGATTTCTTTTACACTTTTTGATAAATTTCATACGAAGTCGAAACTAACATAGTTTTAAGTAACAACATATGATGAGCTTTACTGATAATATTTCTAATACACGTTTTAACGATAACATATTTGTGTCAAGATCGATGCGGATTACATATAGAATAAAATAAAAAGGAAAAATTTTATCGCCGTTTATTAAGTTTATTACGTCGGTGGGTGCAATTGACACGTCACGATTATAAAATGAACACATGTACATTGCTATTTAAATGCGCCAGGCGTTTTACACGAACGACCAACATTTTAGTAGTGCAGGAAAGTGGAGGAGTGTTACATTAGAAGGCACTAAAGGAGACTTGTTTGGAGATACAAGTCTTCTTCTGTGACTAGTAATGTACACTCGTACCGGCAGCAGGTGGACACATTCCTCATTCCTAAATAACTGCAATAGTAATTAATCAATGAAATTTTAAAAAGGTATGCTTCGGTGATTCATCTTGAAAGAATGGAAGAAGAGGGAGTGATAGGGCAAATTACTGTTTAGATGGCAGTACAGATAATGGTCATCCTAGACTAACCACCAGCAATAATACGTAACAATAGGAATAACAGAGAAACGTAATATTAATGTTAAATGGTCATTTGTGATATATGCTTTCCTCTGGGGGATGGTCGTCGACATCACATTATGTCATTTATTTTCTCAAATAATTGTCGTCATTAGATTAGCTATTGCATGGTATTATCAATGTTGGTATGGCCGGCAGTCACGGCGAAGATCCGCAGTCTGTACGACTTCCAGCTGCGTCTGATGCACAACATCCCGCCGCTGCCGTCAGGAGTCGACATCGCAAACACCGTCAAATACTTCTCACAGACGCTACTTAGTAAGTTATTTAACGAATATACGTACTTATAAGAAAACTAATTAATACTTATTTATCTAATCTTTGTAAGGCCAGCTACATGTAATGAATTGTCTACAAACTCATTGTTTCGCAACATTTTTGAGCATTTTTCCATATTTTTGTTCAAAAAGATTAAAAAAAGACAAGGTAAGAAACATTTTTTCATTTTTAGGCGTTCTGAAAGATGTTCCGCGCTCGCCTCTCGAAATGATCAGAGACGCGGACAGCGACGCGGAGCGCATGGCTCTCTACCCCAACTTGGACTACAAGGGGCTATTCAATGCTATCTCTCAGCTAGTGGACTCCGCCCCACATATACAGTATGGCATTCAGGGTAAGTAATAACCGAATTTGATTGCGTAAGAGCGTACTCTTAAGACAAATCAATTTGTATTACTTCGCTATTCGCGTATGCAATGCATCGTTGTATGTTTTGGGGTTTGTAGCGTTTGGGCAAGCGGTGCTTCAATGTCTGGGCTGCCTACTCCCCTTCCTGGAGTACGATATGATCGACAACCTGCCATTCCTGGTAGCGTACTGCGTGGCGGTGTTCCCGGCCTCCCTGCACCAGGAGATACTGCACCTCCTCTGCTACTACATACTGCCTTTCACTATAAGTAAGCTGACACAGTAGTACTAATGAACTATTTTTTTCTTACAGTCGTGTATGAATACAGCAAATTATAGAAGATGGGTAAAATCTAAATTTGGTCTGAAGATATAAAGAAATAAAACTTTATTTGTATATTTATTAAATTTTTTCCCTTTTTGTTGTTTTGACATTTTAGTTGGAGTTCGACGTGTTAAGGTCAAGGTAAAGAGCTATAGACGCGGATTTTTAATTTTGCAGTTTTGAACAATGAAGGAACGCCGTATTTATTAGGGCCGTAGATACACCATACTAAACTATTGCTTAACCTTAACAAATGCTGAGCGACGTTTAAGTAACGTGTGTTTATTGACTTATGCATTTAAGCTAATACAAGTATTTATTGCAGCTCGTAGATATTCTGGCATGGAGGAGGAGAGCCAGGCGTCGCAGTCGGTCGGCGCGATCATCATGATGGTGTTTCAGCACTCCAATAACCCAGGTAACAAAATAAAATGTATGACCACAAGCATGACTGGTGTAGAGAGACAATCTTATATTTTTAATATGAGTAGTACCATTATTTTACAGATACGGAGTAAATAAAAGTGCTTTTTTATATTTCGTCTTACTGTGGACTCATTTTCCTCCCTTCCAATTCTTTTTTTATTTACAAAAAAATTGCGCACAACTTTGAGAAATAAAAATAAAACACGCTATAATATTATAATTCAGTAAAATTTAATTGCAATGTATTCGTGTAAATGATAAGAAATCGTTCAGTATCCCTCGTGTTTGGTGGTACCAGCACATCATTGCCAGCTGCTGGAGTGCCTGATGTCGATGAAGCAGCAGACGGTGCGCGACGTGCTGTGCGTGGTCGCGCATGGTACTTGGGGCGCGCGTCTCTCTGCCGCCAAGCTGCTCTTCTACTACTGGCCGCCCTTCGACGCTAAACTCTTCGACCGCAAGGGACTGCTATGCAAGTTCTCCAGTCAGTATACACGATTTAACACGTGCCTATTCCCTAATATATATAACTATATACATATATATGTGTGTATATGTATCGATTTTGACCGATACAAAGGGTGGTGTGTGTGTGCAGACGACCTGGTGCCGTTCCTGTGCCAGCGCGACATGTGCCCGAACGCGGGCACGGCGGAGGCCGCCAAGGTGTGCTACGACCATTGCATCAGCGTCACCTTCGCCTCCGACACGCCGCCGCCGCTCTACCTTTGCATTGAGTGCGCGAACGAGATTCACAGGTGCCGCATGATACAAATGATATGTATAACGTACCACGAGGTTCCATGAGATGAATAGATGCCATGTGATACACGGCAGTCACGAGATACACCTAGAGCGCAATACTCACATTTATTACAATTGTAATCTTCCTTAATAGTATCGTATGATAGTCAATATTCCTTGAACAGGGAGCACCCGAACCAACGGTTCTTCGACATCCTGCACCCCCAGCAGCAGGTGTCCATGGTCTGTGAGAACAAGGTCAGTCCACTTTCAGCTATCATCTTCACTCTGGTCTTAGAAGACGCAGTTGTGATGTTTAGCTCCATTTTATTTTTCAAAAGAACACATATTTTCCCTTTGAAATATTATCCGCAAATATAGATGGACTGTCAACAAAATGTACTTGCTAAGACGAAATAAATGAATATTAAATCTTGTATTGATAATATTATAGCTTTGAATAAACTTTATGATTTTTTTCTTTACAATTTAATCTTGCTAGAACTGCCGCTCGACCGACAAGGCCGCGTACTCCATTTGCTTCTCCAACGAGTGCGCCAGCTACAATGGAAACCATCCCATCAGGTTTGTTACTTCAGTAACACACTTCAGTTTGCTTTTGATATGAAAGAGATCTGATGGATGATGTTTGTCACAATGTACTTTTCTTTCAGTTGCCACGTCATCAAAGTTTAGAATTTGTTAAATGGCATTTTGATGATCTTATTAACATAAAGTTTAAAATCAGAGTTCTCTTAAGAAGAAGGCTGTGATGGTATTTCTTCTGGATTTCGACATTGCTATTTAATTTATCAGCACATTTTTCTTACTCACCTAAACAACAATCCAGGACTACTTTAGTAAGTATGTATCGTTTGCATAGATACTGCCAGCAGTGCCACGGCAACCGACACAACAGCCGGCGCGGCGGCGACCACGTGACGCACACGCGCCTGCCGCCCGCCTGGCACATGGACTCCGACATGCAGACCAACCTCGTCGAGGCCATCATCAGGCGAGGCGACACTCCTTGTTATAAACTTAATATCAGAACCTAACCATTGTTACTGTGTTCCGTTCAATTGTGGCTAAAGTTACATTTCATTCAGTCGCTTGCTATCTCTTAAGTCAAATTGGCCTAAAGATTTATGTTTCTTTAAAAAAAAGGGTTACAAGAAATATAGCGCTGTTCGTATGTAAGAATTGTTCAATGTAAAACATATAATATATTCTGCAGCCTGCTGAAGGAAGCCAAACCTATCA
>JAABKM020000010.1:305114-315322 GCA_016277805.2 Papilio aristodemus | reverse complement strand
GATTGAAATCAGTTTGAAAGTACTTTAGAAAAGTGACAAAGTATCTTGTGATAAGTGTTTGCGGACTTTCGTCGAGGGAGCCCCGGTACCTGAAGAAATTGGTGAGTTACTTTTTTTTATTATCTACTTTTAAGAATTTAATTTAAAAATCGTATGTTATATACGATTTTATTATGTTCCAGTTAGTTATGTCAAAGCATATTTTTAAATCAAATTGAACTGCAACAAGTCTATAATTATATACATAGTGAATACTATAATACCAAATAATCTTAAAAAATTTTAGCAAAACAAAAATACATATGTATATTCATATCTATTCTATTTTCTTCGATAGTAATTTGAATACACACATACACACACGTGTTCAATAACACAACACATAGAATCACAAAATTGACATTTACAGATTTCCTCAACAAAAAACATGTTTACTATAAAAAAAAAAACAAATCAAGTAACTATCTATCTCCATATGAAATGGAAATGATGAAGTAATTAAGACAGAGTTTATTTCAAATCCTTTTAATGTAGTTATTTACATTTAAAATAGGACAAACGGCGTACAATGCGGGCGAGGAATTAACGCAATGAACTGTACAAAGAGATCGAACTTTTATGGTGTTCAAGCATCACCGCGCGGCGCAACGTCCTTGACACGCTGTTCACAGAGTCCTCTGCGTGTGTCGCATTCACTCGTACAGGAAGCTGTGCGCTCGTCGCATATAGTAGTCGTTCTCATACATCCTATATTTAATAAAAAAAAATCCCCTGCTGTGCTCCCGGGAGTGGCAGATAGAGTTAAGAGTAGTGCAGCCACTTTCGCCGTATGCATCCATCTCATGTCATGATGGACCGAGCCTTTGTTCTAATTTATTGCGTTAATTTTGTCGTTTTTAAAAAAGTTCAATTTATAGTAGGAAAAACTACATAACTAGGAAAACTAATTAAGATTACTCTTAGGTAATTTTTATATACTAAAACATATTAAGCAAAAACATATAATTAATATAAATTTAACAGTTTATCTTCACATTTCTTTAGTTTTTATACAAATTACTCCAAACTACTAAATCGTATGTGAGTTCAATTTTAGAGAGGTATATGTAAAATTTCAATCCAAGCATCATTAAGTCAGAAATACTACAAACATTCACTCATCTCGAGCGTAGAAAAAACATACAAGTTGAGCGCGTAATGTACGAAGGAAAGAGTTCAACGCGCTGTCGCGTGCGATCACAACACGTAACGCTTTTACTCTCGTGAACAGAACAACGAAAAAAAAAAACAAACTAATTACATCAAATGAACGTAAAATTACTGGAATTCAAGGCGGATTAACTGTTTATTACAGGTGCCTATTGTGTAAGTGAACCTAAGCTCGGATCGAACTGTTCAAAACTATCGCAATTGACTTGCACTGTCTTATGTTTGAAACACATTTCGTTTGAATCTGTAAACTTAATTATATAAAAGTTCGAAATTGGTTAATGTTCTAATTTTTTTTCACGCAAGTAGATGGAAACAGAGATAAAAAATACATATATACAGTCTAGCTTCCTCGCTAATGTAAGAAATTTTTGGAAAGCTTGTTTGTAATCATAAACAAGTATTCCACAAGGTTATTGCGGTAGGTTATGTTCGTGGAGATCAATAAACGTAAACCACAATGGCGCACACTGGTGACAAAAAACTTAAGGAACGCGGAGTCACGCTGCCGACAATAGCCGACAATTATACGCGCTTAGCAATTACACGCGGCTTCGTCCGTAACAAATGACGTACTATACGGCAACGACTAGTACTCTAGATTATAGCGTATGCATTAATGATTGGTCAGTTTTAACATATGAATGTATCCATTCGTAAAACAATATTTACAAGATGTTACATTTCTATATATGCAGAATAAAAAAATTCTGATCAATTTGTTTTTGCAACTTCTACAATAAAACCTTCTAGTGTATTTATTTAATCTATATTATATTTGTATTTGCGATAAACCTCGAAGTCATTAACAGTCTAATGAAGCGAGTTAGCGTAGGTCGTGGGACGAATCAGCGCCAAGTATTGAATAGCACTCGCCACACGCGCTGCGGCGGCGCGACGACTGCCTTGCGAGTTCACACTCATTTGTGAGTGGTACAAATTATAAACTTTCGGTAAAATTTTATAAAATAAGAAATAATGAGATTGGTTGTAGAGGAGACTGAAAGAAAACGATATGACCTTAATTTTAAATTATATTGGCATTTTATGTTATTGGTCATAGACGAACTAGGATCGACATGTGATATATCTAGTAAGAACATGGGATATATATTAAGAATTTATATCTCTAATCAAAACAAAACAAACTACTGAACGTATTTACCAATACCAACAACAACTCCGACAATACCTCACGCGGCCCGCGGCCCACCGAGATATTATGTGACGAGAAAAAACTCTCACCATCGCGACGCAACATAATATGCATTTGTCACAACGCCATCTATTCGCAATTACTTAAAACGGCGCCAACAATATCATTAATTTTCTGTACACACTTTGATTTAAATCTATTAATAACTATCAGATACAAAACCATATAAAAGCTATATATGTATGTATTACTAGAAACATGTTGAGCAACTACACCAGTCGCCGGCCTCTTAATACTCAAGCACATTCATATTGCACATGTTTTGCAATAATTGTGTTTATTTAGTTCCATTATGCAGTAGCGGCGACCTTTAGGGAAATTGGTCGGATTGCCACCGCGCTACGGGCGTTCGCATAATGATCATTAGATGTTTGTTGCGTTGATTCATTGTAACTCCATCGACTATGGATTGCGAACGACTGCCAATAATTAGATCCTTCGCTATTCAAATTGTTCTATTCAGAGGTTTTAATATTTATTTGAAGGTGAATATAGTATTTAATTGATTACAAATACCTCTCTCTATTTGTATTATTACCAGTATTGCATTAGACGCTATCCATTGTTGCAAACAATAGTGTCTTGTAATTTTTAGTCTTCAATGGATTAGCCCTCTAGCACTTTATTCACATGTAACATAGTTCAACAAATTATCACTATTTTATACTATTTATCTATGAGGATTAGGTACTTCTCCGGTCAAGTCCCCTCCCCCTCTCGGCTACCACTTCTATAGTTCTGCTAGTACTCTGTCAGAAAAATTATGTTCAAAGGCAGAGCTGATTATATTACACCATCTTCAAGTTAATATCGTTTAGCTCACATAGGTTTTATGTGAGACAGAAAAAAAAACAGCAAAGCAATATAAGTCGGTCATTAAAAGATGTAACAACGATATTACAGCTGGTTCTCTAATACCCTGACCTTACACAAACCTACACAGTTACAATGTATAGAGTAGGTTAGGACAGAGCTGGCATTGAAATTAAAAAATATATTTTCATTAAATAAAACAGATGTAAGAAATAAATCACTTTCACTAAATAAATTAGATGTAAGAAATTAAGAAAAGCCTAGCCTATTGCCGTATCAGGCAAAAATTCCAAACTCCGGTCTAATATTTGAAAAATATTATACAAAATAAATACTTTGCCCGACCCAAAATTCGAACCCGAGGTTACAAATGCAACCTTAAAATTTGTCACTAAATATTATCCTTAGTCGAGAATGATATTGAAAGCCGGAACTCAGAGTCACGTCCACCACTTCCCAGACCTGTACTATTGTTATGACATATTCACGGACGCAAGTCGTGAATTAGAAGGTCCCCGGGGCACTGAACATGTTTTAGAAAGTCCTAAGATGAAATTTACGAAAGGTCAACGAAAATTACCCTAAAATTACAATTGGACACGCCAGAACATAACTTAAATCAATAATCATAAAGTTTATTTTCATTTGATTTGCATAATGCTATCATTTATATTTATTATCTAAATGTTGTAATGTACCTCTTTCTTATATATATGAATATAAATATCTAGTATAAAGGATTTGTTTTAAGCTCAGGAACTGAAGAAAATAAGACAGATCGACTTAAAAGTAATTCAATACAATCTACATAATTGCAACCTCTGTGGGCAAGATTGATCTGTACTTGCTGACCACAATATAACCTGAAAAGGCTTTAAAGGACATCCGCTTGAATTACATTCGCCGGGATTGATATCTGCATCTTAATTAATATAAGTTAAGTCTAAATTCGTATGTAACGTTAACTAACGACTTAATAAATTAATAAATTTTGCACTAAGATTGAACGAGGTACAGAAAAGAGCACACTTTATATTGAAAAAAAAAACCAGCGTCCTGACCTAATTTATTTAATAACATACAGCTGCAACTTTTCTCAATCTTATTTGTCACTGCCAACCCTATAGATATACATTCATAACGATCAAGACAGCAGTTCTACTACCGTCTTATAACAGTTATATGTCAATTTGCTGAGACCAACGTAATGCGTCAGACGAACCTTCGAAGCTAATTCGAGCAAATATCACGGCCGCAGCGAGGATGCGTACTTTCAAAAACTTTGATTTAAAGATAAAACCACTTCACTTAGCTTTACTTAAACAAAGTTCCACAGATACAATATCATAACTACTTATTAGTAAGTAAAATAAAATTGATTAGATTCTTTTCCACTCTAATTACTCTGAGAGTCTATTACTTAGCTGATTTTTTTACGTCTGTTTAATGTATTTATTTCCTTAACTGCACCGTACTAATAGCACTTTTGGTCACATGGTAGGTCTGTCCCATCCGTAATTTGAATATAATCTGAAGTAATAAAAAGAAAAAAAGTCGAAGTTTGCCTCTGTTTACAAAAGGAAATAAAAGTTTGTTTAACATGCAGTTAACATTAACGATGTGCAAACATACATCGCAAATATTAACTTAATATACAATTTCACAATCAATAAATTGCACAAAAACCTGATCATTGGTAAAATTCTGCACTTAATGAATTCCAAGTATCGATGGCATCGGATATCCAACTTGTGTTGTCCTTACGTTGCTTAACTAACTTGTAATTTCATGTCTTGCGTCTTTATAATGCAGCCTGCATTGTAATGTGTATTTAATATTAAAAGGTTTTTATGATGTTACTCAAGTGCGTGTCTCCACTTTATTCAAAGCCAAACCCGAGAGCTATTTAAAGTGTAAAATTGACATCACTTGGTGTTAAAATTCGATCATTCTTATATTGAGTGTAAAAAAGTATAAACGCATTAAATTCAATTTAATAATTATTTTTTGCAGTATATTCTGTCAGGTTTTTTGTTGTTTAATAATTTTATCTATTAATAAAACTGTTCTGTTCTCATCGACTACAAAATGTAATCATGGTACCGAGATAGTTACGTTAGTCAAAAAGAGATGATCAAATTTGCATACCCCAAATACAAATCGAATGCATAAAATTTAAAGACGTTCCATCTTATTGTAAGTTTTGCTCGATGTTCTAACATTTCAACATTGTGACATTACATTTAAAGCCTAGTTGTTTATCTGAAAATCAAACGATTCACATAAAAAAAATAACAACCGTGTTCCATGTCAGCGTTGCGTCACGCTTCTGATATTATATTAAAGCATGCGATTATAATCTGTGATAGTTTCGCAGAGAGACGATACTCCGCTGAGGTTCCCAGGAGATATCATCATTTGCCTCAACTGTGCTGGCGGTGACTGTGCTTGGAATTATAAATTCGGGACACTTCATCGTCGTGTCATAGTGCAGAATTATATTGGTTTAAAATATGTTAATTATAATTAATGCAATATGAGTTTCATAATCGTAAGGGTGGTTTTAGACTTATTTTTTTTACCTTTTACCCTATCAACGTCAGTCACCCAATCATTAATGAGCTAATCCCGGTGCTAAAACTGAAACTAATATATTTAATTGGCTTAGGATCAACTTTACAAAACAATATCTCGCCTGGATTATTATCCGTGAAGTAGCAAACGTGTGGTCACAACACACCTGTTCTCCAGTGCAAGTGTAGAAAGCCGTGGCATGTGACCGCCTCGCACGCACGCCACACGCCGCACGCCACGCACCAATCCAACAATTGGAACATTATGCCATAATGTAATTGTGATTTGTATACGCTGATGATACTTTGACACGAATTTGTAAAAGTTTATTTACTATGATAAGTTTATTTTATTTTAATACGTTTACGATATTTTCATAGTAATGTTTCAGTAGTGACAAGTTTTTAGTGACTACTAGTCATCTAATATTAAGATTGGTCATCAAAACAGTCTTGATTTGTGATTGTCGATAAGTTGATAAGGGTATACGGTACAAATATTTATCATTTCATAATTTCAATCATTGCCAGAAATATTCATTAGCAGAAAAATGAATTTTTAAATGTGTGTAACTTATTACGAGTTTATTTTAACAATTTAGCCGTAATGAAATAACGGACTCAATTTGATTTCTTATGAAGAAACATAAAAAAGTTTTTGGATCCAATAAAACAACCGCTTTCAGTATGTACAGTCAAAGACAATCATACTTCAGTATAACATAAGTTGTTATAAAGCTAATAAGCATGAAGCTACTGTAGCACTTAAGTAAAGGCTTCACACAAAAGGCCATAACAATAAAAGCTGACAAAGCGTTAGGTAACGCCATTGTCGATGTGTTTTAGTTCAACGGTCGTTTATGTCAGCAGTAGATCACTTTGTGTGACGACATGTAGTCAAAGAAATTTATTGGCCAAACTGTCCCGCTCCAAACATAGTGTGATAACTTTTCAACATAGTAGTTTTAAATAGCGTAATATGTCGGCATGCTACACTTTGCCGATAAACTTTTGGCACACAAAATGGTAAAGTCTGATATAAATGAAGAATAAAGTACATCAATATCAAGAATTGTTTTTTACATTACTGTTTTCGAAATCTATGATAAGTAACTTAAGCTAATCGGAACACTTTTACTTAAAATTGACAATAATACTGTACTAGAATTTACACAAACTAGATTAGAACTTTTCTTTTAATATCATCTTTTACATTGTACCTTTAATCTTTTACATTGTGTCCCGTCAGGTCAGGATCACAAGTGAGAATATACGTAAACCTTGACCTATAAACATTCTTTTAAATCGTCACGTAGCTTTAAATGTTATATTAAAATCAAATGTTATATAGTTTGCACTATTTCATACTTGCTCTAGACTCGTTGACATTTACATGTACATTCTAAGCACTTGGAACAGTAATAGTATTTACAAACTAATTATTTTAAAACATTTAAAGTGCATGTCGTTACAGATGGTGTTATACAATATAATGACATTAAATTAATGTAACGTTGTCATTAAAAAGATTTATGTGTAAAATATAACACACCTACTACCTCGTCATTAATTTAGATGTGTAAAGAAAAATATAGGCTTTTACAATAGCTTATTTGGCTCATCGTAGAGATTAAGACAACTACATCTCATCCTAGCAACCGCGTTATTGTATTAAAATATTTGTATACATAAATCAAATCTCTAACAATGTCCAAAATGTAACAAAAAAATATAACAATGTGTGGTGTAATTAAAAAATATATGACATTACTTAATATGTTAATGTTGAAACATAATATTGTGTCAAAAACATGTCCAAAATTTTAATTGTCTAAGCGCGGTACGGAGTTATTTCTGTAAACATTGTTACGTTGCCGTCTTGTGACCGAATCGTCGTGTTATTACACAATAACGCCTTATTCGAGCACAACATCGTTGATAGTCGGTATTTATATAACGGTAGAAACAATAGCGCCATGGGAACGTTCAGTCACCACAGCGGGAAAAGTGGATTTACTATAAATTTTAATTACCCCGCCTATACAATGTCACATCGCTTGGATTGCGTTCGCAACCACACGAGAGCAAATATCAAAAAAATTACAATGCGGGAAGTCATTAACCCAATTTCTTATTAAAACAATTACATATTTCTCAATGTTGTTTCATCCTCCACAAGGAAATATTTTTTTAAATATAATATTTAAACTGTATCACATCGAAAGAAATATTTTTTTGTGATGCTAAAGAGACACGTTTAAAAATTGTATTAATTTGTATTTCATTTTCATTTCATATTTACTTAGACTACAATAATATAGTCTCGTCTACTTGTAACGACAATTAGTAACATATTCCATTTTCCACGAATGTAGTAGGAACGCTTTTTATTCTCCAAAAGATGTTATTACTTTTTATGCTAAAAATCTTTCTACTTGCTTCAGCTTTTTGACAGGTCCATCCTCTTTTATATATTAATCCTGCATATTTGTTAATATTTATCGCACCGGCGTCGGTGCCGGTTGTTATTTAACGAGATCAAAGGTCCAATATTTAATCGTAATTATGTAGAAGTGCGGCCGAACGTAGCCACTAAGCCGGATACCGTTTGACATCCGCCTCGGACCTTACACAAGCTGCTACTAGTGTACAGGTACCTACATGCTTAGAACTTCGACACACAGCATACATAATTACTTAATAAACAACTTGTATATAAAAATGCTTTCTCGAAAAATTAAAATATTAAATTTTGAATTAGATCTTTCTGTTAGATAACAGGTAGAACAGCCTTATTATGTTATTATACAGAAACTGAGTACGGTGAAAGAAACTGATAATGTACAATTTATATAGTTATTACATCATCTAAGTATAATAAATTCTGGTTATTTCATAATCCGCAAAACCTTTTCTTCGACCTTTATCCTATCAGATGTGTCATCTGTGACAGACAGTGAGGTAATTGTCGCGCGTGTTTGGTCCAAATCGTGAAGGATCTCCAAATTGGGCAACTATTTTTCAAACAATCGCTTGCGACTCCACGATCACTGCCTTACAAGTACGTACCGCCTAAGTACTCGAGTCACTTTACACACAAGGGATGATAGATTAATTGCAAAGAATATAATGTCGACATCAGAGAATAACAATCATCGGACAGTCAAACATAATTTATTTCTAAAAATGTACTTAACAAAATCATTTTCTAATATGATTATAAATGGTTAAGTTTAGACGGTTTTTATTCTTGGTCCAAAAAAATGTTAAATTAATAAGTTGCATTATTTTTGAAAAATTAAATTCAATCTACATAGAACGTAAGCTGAAAGATTTATGGGTTATTTTTAAATACAACTAAATAATATCTACGAATCACTTAAGTCGACCTTTTATTACAACCCTGATATTTAATGAGTAATTGGAAATATATTAAGTGTTACATTTACAAAGCTTCCAAAAGAAAGGACATCCAACCCTGACATATGCATTTTGAGTACTTATGTAATGACGACCTTCTTACAAACTGAGACTACTTGTGAGCATTTAATTAATTTATCAATAAGGATTTTGTGATAGCTTTTAAGTTTTATTGAAATTGCAACAAGACAATTATATTCCCCTTATGATTACTTCCTTCTGTCCATCCTCTGTCACTTCTAATAGCGCAATTATTGTTTAATAGTTTAGACGGACGATTAAATAATTATTGTAATAATGAAAGCCACAACAATGAAAGTAAAGTGTAAATGAATAAAAGCGAGTCGCGATCCGTTTTATAATTTTACGACTATCACGCGATATTTGTCATTAGTACAGTTGCCAGGTTGACTTGTTGCGTGTTGCACTGACGTTTATATTAATCTAGAACTGTCACTGTTTGGTATGCGGGTGTATTCTTTATTACTGATTGATTTTTTTTAAACTAAGTGACATAAACAGGCAGAACATTCACCTTTTGCCCAGGAATACCCATCGCCTTAGCAAAGAGAATAAGTTAAAACTTGTTGAAATATACATAAACCTATGTATATATAAACCTAACCTAGATATAATCACGTGTTGTGAACGGATGCCGGCATTAATTAGTGTAGAACAAACCAAACAATGTCATATCTGTATTAGTCTTTGTACTTGACACAAAATTTGACACGGCGACGGCAATTAAAATAATATAATCAGAGTCTCGAACATTCCATTGTGCTGCCTACCCCGCCCCTCCTCCACCCCCGTAAGTACTGTGTCAGAGGTCCGTGAGCCGTGGGAGAAATTGCTGAATACATCTTTTGTTGCCAAACTCTGCTGTGGATTTTGCGATCGATGTAAAACAAACAGTAAATTGGTTACTAATTAATAC
Source organism: Papilio aristodemus (assembly GCA_016277805.2). NCBI lineage: Eukaryota > Metazoa > Arthropoda > Insecta > Lepidoptera > Papilionidae > Papilio > Papilio aristodemus. The sequence goes on along the minus strand of JAABKM020000010.1, from coordinate 305,154 downwards.
CTGTTACATTTAATATTTTTTGATAATTCTGAAAAATAAA
>JAABKM020000010.1:101765-116136 GCA_016277805.2 Papilio aristodemus | reverse complement strand
ATGTTTAATTGGCGACTTTTGCATTTTTTATCAAAACTCTCTTAATTAGTTTTCACAGAGCACAGCACACAGCGTGTCACGCGTCATTTCCTCAATCATGTGACGGTGAAAATAAATCGTGTAATTCTATAATTAAAATTATAAAATGCGTCAAAGTAAAATAAAAATAAAACAGCGACAAGAACAACAAAGATATATTTGACAATAATAACGGTCCGCGCGCGAGGACCGATACTAAAATACAAAGTAATCTATTCAAGATCTCCGAAATAATCTCTCTTATACATTTAAATTGGCAACGTTCAAATAAAAAGCCGATACCATGCAATATTCGCGAAAGCTCCAAACTTAAAAACGACTACAAAAAATCAGATATGAAGAATCGACTACAGTCCGGAACGTGTCTGAGAGAGACGGCGGCGGCGGAGAGCGAGTGCGGCGACGATCCCGGCCTCCCATTGGCCTGGTCGACGGCTACGCTCCGCCCGCCCCCCTCTGAAACTTGCCCACGTGTTTTTGTTGTGTTCAGATGGTTTTCAGATGTCGGCCGATACGGACGTGCCAGTAACTGAACTGAAACTTTTGAATTTACGTTCTCCTATTTGACTTGATAATAAATATTTTTATGTCATCGAATAGATAATCACATCGACTCTACACAATCATATTATTTTGTGGTATCAGTATATTGTATTGTAGCGTCGTTGAGTACTATATATTGAAATTAATATCTTGCGGCATTTGTAATAAATTCAATCCAGAGTTTGATTCCTTGAATCATTTTTTTACGTTTCTTCACAAGTCTTCTGGGTAGAATGTCTTAAAGCTAAACATACATTTTTATTAATAAGCATAAGTTTATGTAAGATGCTAAATCTATAATAAATGATTTCTCCGTGATATAATTTGCCGAGCTCAGTGTCTTATATACTGTAATGGTGCTTTTTAATTGTTGACTAGTAACAAAGTTTTAGAAGCATCCTAAATTCGTGATCTAATCTGACCCATGTTTAATAGATGCAAACAGTCAATCCATCATTTTTTTTAACAAAAAACACAATATAAGTACTTTTCTAAGAACTTCTGTCATTCGTGGCTGTGGTTGAAAGCTTTAGGTTTAGCACTTTTTAAACCTTACCTCGATTGATTGTAACAAAAATAGCAAAATAGCATTTGTTAAATGTGCAATGATGTAGAGTCTGTATGTAGAACATAGAGCTTTAGAGCAGACACAAGCGACAGAACGACAACGTTCCAAATCTAATAAAATTGACCGGCTCTCTTTATCCTCGAAAACAATGCCTCCCTTTTTAACTGCGCGAATAAATGAGATAGGCTTTTAATATTTAATGATTGTAAACAAATTTTAAATCATAGCGTCAGTATCAGTGCGCGACTGGAATTAAATCAGAAGGGCTCTCGGCGGCGGAGGCGAGGGTTCCGTAATTGCATTATTTAGGGTCCCGCGGCCCTCGCGCTGCGTTAAAATATCTTTTGATAAAATGAAACGATTCCGCTCGATTAACCCGGAGTTTAGCAAACATCATCGCGCGCCGCCAACCTCGCCAGCTCGCCCGCTCGTCAGCTCACCCGCTCGCCGTTGCCGCGCGCCGCCGCGGGCGAGTACGGGTACGAGTTTACCTCATTTAAACTTCATTCTCTTCGGCGCATCAATTTATTTAAGTGTCTCTTCGACTACGAATACATGGTTTTAGTAAAGTAATTAAAAGAAGTTTCATTGTCCTTGCGACATTAATATTATTTATTTTTTAATCAAATGTTTTATTGATGAAAACACATGTGTTGTGGATAGAGATCAGATCACATCAGGTGCGCTTTTTTCTTACGTTGTCAATAACATACTTTGGCGTCATGTTTTTTCCTTGGTCTGTATTTATAAATATTTCTTACTTTTCAAAATATAGATAAATTGGAATCAACATACCGTCGGTCGTCTATATAATAAAGTACATCAGTACGCCGGTGCCGCACCTCGCAACATTTATTTTCAGGCGCAATGATTGTATCGAGTGGGAGCTCATTAGGCAGGTAGCGGCGCCGAATTAAAAACGATAAATTGTGAAACAACACGAAGCGGGCGAGAAGTTCGCGATTAAAAAACTTGAGGCTGTTTATTGTTTATTGTTTACAGTAAACTGTTTGCGCTCGAACACTCGCCAAGTGTCGCGCTAAACAATCATTTGTGTGATAAGTGTTTGAGAACGCTAAGAATTAAATTCTTACTGAAAACAGTACTTTCATTTTCTATAAATTTTGAGGGTGTATGACTAGATTGCAAATGCGTTGTGCTTGTAATTGTTTGTAATACACAAAGAGTAAAACAATTTACGACGGCGTTTACAAAAATGTTGAAACCAACAACTAATAAACAATACTGTCTTCAGAGGCCGTTACAAATGAACAGTCTAACAATTGTCGCAGTTTGTTTGTACTGTCGGCATGACGCGGCCGGCGTCCGGCGGCAAGCGGGACTGCGGCCGCGGCGCTAACGAGCAGCCCACTTGGTCGCTAATCGCACAATATTTCGTCTGGACCCTAATCCGCTAATTAACCGATGGGCAAAGACGAACTTCGGGAGTTCAATGTATAAACGCATAAACAGGGCGGGCGCGCTCAGGGCTGCCCTCATCGAACAGACACGATGACACAAGAATTAAAAAAAGATAAGCAGAAAATATTGTTACGGAGAACTATCATTCTGAATACATATGTATACCTCCATGTCCCACATGTATTTGACAGTATGGAAAGTTTGCGAACATCATAGGTGTATGGATAAGATGGTGGAATTGACATCAGCGTTATATTGTGTAGTTTAACTGTAATCCGCTTCCAAAAAAAAATCTCACGCTTGTATTCCCCGAAGGGGTAGGCAGAGGTGCAACTAGTGCACCCACATTTCGCCATATGTATTTCCGTTCTACAATGTGATAGGGGGCGAGCCTATCCCTATATCGGGCACAAATTCCAAACTCTGAGCTGATATCCCCGGAAATCTAACCCTGGATGCCAGCGTTGCAGTCGTACCGTATACGTAATACGTGATACCACTGCGTTACCGAAGCAGTTCAATCACCAACGGTGGTATTATTTCTCATAACACACACAATTATCTATATGGTGTTAACATTTCCCGGCCTACAACCTACCGACCTACCTTCCCAAACGATGATCAGAAACTCTTTAATCATATTCTTGGTTCCGTCACATTGTCCGTGTGTCTGAATACTGACCTTCGTTTACTGTAGCCTTCGATCACTTTTATCACATCGATATTTCCTTTATGTATGAAAGTAACATCTGTAAATTGGTGACCCTAGTAGGTAATTAACCGAGGGCGGCGGGGCGGGCGGGCGGCGATCATTACAGCACGTTCCTAGTTCCAAACTTTCGTGTTTCATTGTTATGTGGATAAACTGTAATTAGAAATAGATTTACAGCGAAGCCTATTCGTGTCAGTAATATGTAATGTACAGCGCGGCATAACATTTGCATCACCACTAGCTCTCGCCCACACGACAGCGCAATGAGCGTAGCTAACGACACGTTCAGATTGTACATTTTGTTTGATAAAATAGAGTCAGGATTGTTCTTCGGAAATTCGTTATTAACGTATACATACCCAAATAATACAAACAAGTTAGGTAACACAGAAGATTCAAACCTCAAGAAGGCTCTGTTGGACAATTTTAACTAATAGTGCGTTTCTTTGCAATTATTCTTCGTTAAAATATCTTATTTATTGTTTGAGTTTGATTTAATATTGTACACTAAATATCATCACCCACATTGATCTCAAATCATGACAATTTTGAATCTGTAAAATCTGTAAGCAGTTTATCTAATTAAATAACTAGAATCACAACATATGTATTATACAAACTAACACAAGAATTGATAAATGTAACATTTTAACATATACTAAAAATTACGATTCTTATTTAAAACTGTTTTTACAATGTTTTGAGTAATGAGCGAAGCTCTTTAAAAGTGTGTGAGCAAATTGTGTTTGTAGTTACGACATCCGAGCCACGCAAACCTCAGCGCGACACTTCGGCGATTTGTAGCCTTCGTTCGCACGATCTCAAAACAGAATAAATCTTCCATTTCCTCTAATTAGGTAAAACGCTCAAACCGCTCCGCTCGTTCACCTCGCCAACACTTAGCTCAACAAACTACTAAATCCGACTCCTGCTCCTCTGTTATAGTCCAGGAGCTAGCACTTACAAATATGAAATGAAGAAAATTTTGTTACGGAATATCTGCCTGCCGTCTGCCCTAACCTGCCATCACCCTCATTGCCTCACAGTGATAACTGTTAGAAGATCTCAGGAAGCCATTTCGCGCCCTACCACCACCGTATCCTACTTTACAAAGACTAAATACAGACGAATCTCTATGTACTACTAAAATATTCAGTGTGGTCATGACAGTTTCCCAGTAGAGTCAGTTTTCTCGCCAACAGCTCCTACTGCCGTGGGCTCTACCACTGCTAAGTCTCATTTTAATTTCCTTAATGTTTACAGTTATAGTTTATGGATAATGTGCCTGCTTGCCTGCCTGCCTGCCTGTTGTACGTTCAAAATGGAAAAAGAAAAAATTAACTTTGGTTTGGCTCTCGGTCTAACGCTAGATGCGTATAAATAAATCTAAAGCACCGTACACATTAGCCGGGCGGCTCGCGGCGACTCGAACCGAGCACATTAAGCGACAGTTAGCGCGGCAACCGACGCCGGGGAACGGACAGGGCTAATTCAATTTGTCCTTCTGTGGGGTCGACGCTTTTGCACTAACGTAACGAAAGAGTTGTGTTAACGCATTAGCTATCAATTTTAGAAACCGCTTTGGACATTTCCAAAGTGGATTTTAGAGTATATCGCATAATTGGTTCTACAGATAAATCTTTAAATTAGATGTTTTCTAGTAAAACAATTCTTTTTTAGTAGAAATTTTCTTCTGCTGCGACATAGTGAATTCTTTCTCCATAAAGTTAACTCGGATTAAAACAAAACGCTTTGCTTAGAATAAAAATTATGCACCTGCCTTAGTCTTCCGATAGGATTCAGATTTGATATCTTCAAGTAGAAGTTTACTTGTATGTACAATTTATATAAGTACTAAAAATATAACACATCAAGATTTGGTTTAGGTTTTTTAAAATTATTTTATAGTGTCGAAGTATTATATATTTGTTAGTGAAATTTCTGTTCTCCAAACCTCCTTTCTTTGTATATATTAAAACCTGTAGAAGATATATAAATAATACTTTACAATTTAAGTAGCAAATTAAGATTTAAGGGCGCGGTAGTGTGTGATTTAGAGCACAGTGGGGTCTCTGGATTCGTTCCGTAGTGCCGAGTCGGAGCTAAGTGCCGTCGTAACGCAGTTAGTGACGAGTGATGTCCTGCCACAGCCGACATCGGCACATCGACTGTAAGTTTTAAAAGTTAAAACGTGTAATATTTTTGTCATTTCCTTAAAAGCTACATTTGTAAGATTTTCGGAGTCATGGAGAGATGCCAAGTACAAAAAGATTTTATGCATCAATGATCACACACACAAGGAAGTTGACCTTGTTGCAGATGACCTGTACAGAACTTCTGAAAGGATTTGTAATTTTTATTAAGAACCAGTCAAAAGCAGTGTCACAAGTATTTTGAATACTATCTACACTACAGTAAACAATCGCACGAGTCAATTAGTTCGAACAGAAAATTGAATAAATTTTCTTTGCTCTTTCGTAAATTAAGTTTGTACTTTCCGTACAACTTATCAATTTTAACATTTATAACAGTAAATTAGGCCAAATTCCAACTTTCGAAAGCAACTACAGTAGAATTATACAAATTAATTCAAAAAAATCTACCCCCTTCAGTAGCTACCATTAAGAAAATTAAAAAATATGTCATATTTCTTCATTAACGAAGTAAGAAGGACGGACGTCGATACCGAGACGTCCACCGCTCCGGCAAAAAACACCTCATCTAGTGAATGGATCCCGAACAAGTTCCAATTCTTCGATTCCAATTTCCGAACGGACTCGCTCCGATATTTATTGGAGATTGGAATTAATCTTTAATTCGACCCTCCCCACCGATCAGTTTTAAAACGCGCTTACGAGTTTTAAAACGGCGCCATATTTTAAATTCTATCCGTCGGCGATAGGGCTCGTAATCGCTCGGCCGGAGCCCGATGGCAGTAGTAAAAGTGGGTAATATTTATGAGCTTTCGAAGGAAATTCTTTCTGAATGTTTGCATTTATGAAAATATGCTCGAATGAAAGCGGCTACCGGCACGTATACAGGCTGATCAAATACGATAGACGTTGACACATTAGTACACATTAATGCTAAGTGACCTTATGATCTGCTATGGCCATCGAGTTCATCGTGTGCACAAGCAAGTGATAATGTCGACTGTTGAATGCGTGCGAAATTAATATCTTGAGATAAAAAATATATCACAGCAGTATAGGCTGTGTATTATATATACACATGTTGTTATGTGACCCTTACATTGAAGGTATATGATATCTTGCAACATCCAAAGGTCGTATGCGTTCGATGATAAGCCGATAGCTATTTGTACTCTACCCTGATCATTTATTTGTCTACTTAAACAAATAAAAATCCTACAACTTAAAATATTTTAATTAAGAAAAGAAACATCCTGTACGTGAAACAATCGTTTCCGATCGCGGGCTGTAATTTATACCGGATCAAGTGGGGGCTAATAATGTCACCCCTCCTTCCCAACCACCGCCCCGCTCCGTCGCCGTCCCCGCGCCTCCCGCACCCTAAGTTCCTTGAGAGATGAGAATTAAGCCATGTAATGGTTCCGCACCTATTGCACAGAGCGATACTGGCCGCGTGCACCTCACTACAACATACAGATATATCGGCAATCTCAAGATTCATTTAAAATACATACTTATTGATAATTTTGCAACTAATTGCAAAGAAACGCAAAAACCAATGTTGATAACAAGACCACTCCACAGGCTTCATTAGCAGAGGTCGAGTATACTGCTATTTTAGTTCTCGAATCAATCTCTCGCGGCCGACCAGTAAACTTGCTAAAGATATTTTATTAAGAAAAATTTCGTTAAGAAAAAACATTCCTCACGCCTGTTTTTCACGAAGGGGTAGGCAGAGTTGTAAGTGGTGCACCCAAGTTTCGCTGTATGTTTTTCCGTCCCATGATATGATAGGTGGCTAGCCTATCGCCATATTGGGCAGAAATTTCAAACTTCGGGCTGATATTGTGCAGAAAAAACCCAAATATGACTATTGCCCGACTTTTGTTTTAGTTATACTTTATGCCTTATTTAGATGAAGTGATTTCTTATTATATTTTACATATACATTACACAAAAGATAGAACCGCCTCTATCATTTATTTCAAGCTCCTCTGTATGTGTATGTTGTTGTGGAAACAGGTTTATAGGTTCTATTATCCATTAGAATTTCAGGTGAGTGAAACTGAAATAATAACGCGACAGTAAATTTACATTCAAAAGAAAATTAATAAGTTGGCAAGTCGGCGCCGTTAACGAGCCATAAATACAGCCTGGATCACTCACAGGCGCGCCGATATTAAAAAGCATTGCCTTTGCACTACCAATACAAACCTCCATACGTCGGCTGTACTCAAACCGTGCGCCCGCGATAAAAATTGAACCTTATCACAAAGAGATTAATTTTGAATCTTCATCGTCGTACACAAACATTCTTAAGGTTCGATTCTGTAGAATTTCTTTTAATAAGTGTAGATGATTTACGCAGTGCCACTTGCACGCGGTGGCACCTAATTACAGATGAAAAAATTCACGGCCTTCGTACCTACAGCCGTCGAGACGCAGTGCGACTGAGGCACGACTGCGGCTTGGGTGCGGGACGATTGCGGCTCGGGTGCGGGACGATTGCGGCTCGGGTGCGGAAGATTGCCGCTCGGGGGCGAGATAGAGATCAAAAAGCGACAAGCAAACGAACTTAAAAATGTCATGGACATGTATGCTAAGCTAGCGAATCAACTTAGATTTGATACAAAAGCTAAAGACACCTCAACAGAAGACAAGTTAGCAAGAAAGAAGTACCTCCGATTGCTATACACTTAAGTGACCGTGGGAAGGCACAAGGATTTTCGGAGCGATCCTTGGAAAGCGTATTTATAGTACGACATCAGTAACGGCTCATCGCCAAATGAAACATAATCTAGTAGAGTGTGGCGCGACCCCGATAGTTAGTGTTCTTAAACAAATCATTGATGATATTTATAAAGATTGATGACGTCATAAAGTACAAAGAAAGTACTTAATTATGAAATCAATGTGTCAATGGTATAAAAGACATTGGAACGTTTTATATCCGATAGATTATTCAATTTTATATCGCACATGAAAAACAGAACAATAAACTTATTTTTTATTAAAGAACCTTTTTTATTATTGTAATCAATGTTTACGCGCGCAATCGAATGTTTTTCTTTGTCTCGATTGATATTTGTCTATGGCTGAGAGAATAATGATGGCGGCCCCGCGGCACGAATCACAGGTAAAACATCAAACGTCCCCTTTCGAGCTCAAACGGCTCGTTCTAAATAAAAACATTGCTTCCAAATCGCTTCTATTTGCTCGACATCTGTATCGCAAACTACTTTGCTTTTGCTTTCAGTTTTATTATTTAGAACTCTCCTGCGCCGAGTTACGGTCGACGGGACTCGAACGAACATATTGTACCGTTATGAGTATGAGATTGCAAGCAGCCCGCGTGTGTGGCAACATTAAGGCGAATAAAATTTAAATATGGCAACACGGGCGGCCGCTATAAAAGAAAGAAATAATATAAAAAGAAATGGAAATAATACTGCCCGCCTCCGCCCCCGCCACTCCTAATCACCGGTGCAATGGAGCGGGGAATATATCTGGTTGTTTATTGACGTATTTACGAGGAAAAGTTTAATTACATTTGTTTATTATATTTATAAAGAACTCCCAGCTGCGTCCGGCTATGAAGTGACCGACGACTTGCGGCAGCGCACACTCACAATCGGGTGGACATATGATGAGGTACATCGGGCACTCGACTGAAGGCCGGCCCAAAAGTTTCATTTGCGAGCTATGCTAACGGGTGCGGAACAATAGCTGTACGCATAACGTAATACCACTTAAACAGACGAAGAATAAATACTGCAAGAGTTATCATTCACTTCGTAGGGATAAATGGATGAGACAGACCCCTTGACCACTCGCGGGTCCGTCGCACGCAGTAGACGTCGTTGTCATACATGTTGTGTACTCCTGGACGCTTTCAATCGAGGTGTAGAACTGTGATTAGGTCGAGTTGAGCGGCGCACGTCGCAGTAAACATGGCTCGCCGAGGCCGGCGGTGCTCGTATTATTCAAATGCGGACCAATAACAGAGCATTTACGGCCGCACATAAAACTACAATCCAACCGAACGAATAAATATCGACCTCTGTAACTTATAACCTCATGCCCCAAGATATAGAGCCAATAGAAACACGACGTATAAAAGAGGTGACGCTCATGGTGAGCGTCATGAGCGTCACCTCTTTTGTACGACTTTCTTCTTTAATTATAAAAAAAATATTATTTTATCCGCTCGATCAGAATGCTGTATGTAAGCAATGCGACTTGAACGCTTGTCCTCGTATCAAGAACCAACAATATTAGATTCATAACTTTATTCAGATCGGGATTATGAAGATAAAACTTAAGCGCGGACTTGGTGCGTATTAATCTAACTTTATTACCTCATCACCTTAATATGAAACTATCAGGACTCTAAGGATTCACTATCTGAATCTATTAAAAAAAAACTACGTCGGCGACCGCTTCCATCGGCGCATGTTCTGTGTTCAAGTTATAATAATACAAGGCATAACTGGCGGTTATGTGCCGGTCGGCCGTAACCCGCGCAACTACCGCGCCCGCCGCGACCGCGGACCGGGGTTCATTTCGCACCTGTACTTGTTTGTGTTCGCTTTTATAAGCCATCAGGGGCGCGGTAAGGCGGCCCCATGCGACCCACCACGGACTCTATGTTACCGTCGACAATAAATACCGCGGGGTAGGTGTACGGACACATGACTTGGCCAATCGTTTACTTGCCTTTTTCCTTTTAATAAAATGTTATTTTGTAGACTATCAGTAAAATAGAACGCTTTAAAAGCTGTTTTATGTTCTTAAAATCGATTTAGTATAAATAAATGTTTGGTTCAATAGAATTCTACGGGAGGATAAAACATTCAAATCCTCATGTATTTGTCCACAATTAAAGAGTTGCAATTGCGACGTTACACTTTATGTAAGACAAGGGAGGGGTTGCAGAGTAAAGGCGAGGTTGGGTTGTCACGGCAGCGCTACATGTTAACAAAGTACGTACAGCACTATCAGCAACTTAAATCTGTCACATTCGCTTGAGGCATTACGTCCCAACTGTTCCTTGTGGACCTCAAGACAAACATAAAGTTAATAGTTAATTTAACATTTAAATAGTTAAGTAATAAATAACACGTGCGGGCGAGTAACTTAATTCCCCTTGAGTAAGTTGGTAAGTCACACGGAACGGAGGCGACGCGTAAGTTGCGACAAGTTTTTGCAAGTGTAACAACACCCTTCTGTTATTTCCACTTCACTACTTATTTGAATATTTAGGTACAGTCGTGACCAAAACAAAGTAACGTTATCTTGAGGGTCGACCCTTGTTCGTATCCACAACAGCCGAACTATTATCATCTCTTAAAAATGTTTTAATACTTTTAAAATAAATAATTTAATGTTTCACATCAAGGCAAAGGGAAAATGAGGGAACGTGTAATTAGTATAGATGTCAACAGGATTATGTCTGTCTTTTTTGTAAATCAAATAGTTTAGTGACGTAGCAACAAATATGTTTTGTTGTAAATCCGTGAGCCCTAAACAAGAAAACAATCTTTGTTTGGTTGTGTTAAGGATTGTACGAAATAGAATGGGATAGCTCTGATACAGAATTAATGAGAGCCGGCCGCGGCCGTCGCCGACTCCTTACAGCCAGAGCTTAACTATTCTTACCACTGTTTGTCACGAGAGACGCGTGTACGAATTATTTGTAAGACCAAAAGTACCTAACTTTCTGTTACGTTAAAGACACATGAGAGCAATATTCTTATCGCTTTATAAGAGTGAATGTGTGTGAATGCGTTCGTGTGAAAGGCCTTTATGCCCAATGAGGTCGGACAATACTTAATAACAAATGAAAGAGTCACACATTCGAGCATCGGGCAAACATTGGAGAGTTATTACAGTTTAATGTTGTTTGCATTACCAAAACATAAACATTAAGCCCTTGCTTTATTAACAGCGGGCGACGGCGCCGCAGCGGCACGCGGCGGTGTGCGGCCTCACGCGGCGACACGCGGCCAACACGCGGCGACACGCGGCGTCACGCCGGCGACGTGGCTACGAACACTTTGTAATCACGTTAGGATTACACGGGTGATCGATGCCTGCAAATTAACGCCTCGTTATCGATATTATTGCGTTTGCCGCTAATTCGGTGGAGGCGTTAGACGACCGCGTCGACACCTCATCGAAATGTATCGCCGGCAAAAACCTGTCAATATCCGTGTAATGAGCCATAATCAGTGTTGTAATTAATTTGTTGAAATAATTGATTTAAGACTTATTATCATTTTTACAGCCTTTGTTAAATATAATGTCTACATACTTTAACAACAAAAATGATAAGAAAATTTTTAATATAGCTGCATGGAGATACTAATACTAAAACTTCCCTACGCGCCTCAGGCGCGCTCTGTCGATAAATATCACGTCAATTTGTAGTTTCTGTGAGCGTCTTTAGTATCGGTGTTGCAAAAACAAGACGCGGCCAGTTAAACATGTTCTCGTTTTTAACAATTTCGCGGCGCTCAGTGAGACGTCGGCAGGAGAACGCCGCAGCCTTAGTGTGGATGCGACTTCATTGTCATAGCGCACGTGAATTTCACATAAATATCATCTAATACTGCAAAGTGCAAGTATTTTAATGTAAGGAAGTGAGGACCGACCCATTTTTCAATTCCTCTTGACTATTTTCCTTTCATCCGACCCTGTGTTTGAATTCCTGCAATTCTTCGAATGGCCAAAGATAGGTAAAAAACGTAGTACATACTTTTTCATTGACTCCCCGCACATAAGATTCCCAATTCTAGCACGGTAAAAGTGTAGAATGTTTTAGTTTGCCGGAGCAGGTTCACATCAGCTACAGACTTGGACGTTTAAACAAAATAATGTATTGATGTCTTCAAGAATATTCATTGAATTAATAAATATATGTGCCGCGCATGTCCCATCCACACGCGCCCTACGTCCGTCCGTCCAGCGGATTGATATTCAATTCGGAATCGCAAAGAGAAAGATCGCCCCGAGCCCCCGGGCAGCGCGCAATTGAATTTGAAAACAGACCATTCCGCGCCCTCCCGCCCCCCTCAGCGCTGCCCCGAAGTGCCCATATCTCAATTATTGGATTGGGACGTTAGATATAAAAGTTTCATTTAAGTTTTATGATATTTTAAGTTTTTTTTATAATAATGCGAAAAAATACCACTTGTCTTTTGATGTCAATCTTTTTTTTTTCAACTTAATATCTAATAGTTCTTTCTTTTTTAACTAGCGATTATTTGAATGAAGTCTGTTTTATTATTTTCAACAATAATGGAAAACTTAAAATTTTTAAGAGTAATTTTGAATAAAGGGTTAGGGTAAATTCGATTAAAAAATATGGTAACCCTAACAGCCCCTAGCGCGGCGTAACCATTTTCCCGGCCGTATACAAGAGTTTTATTGTTTTTATATTTATTTATCCGGCGCTGTTTTTGCCTCATCCAGCCGCGTCGTTGGCGCGCTCCTTTATGACGTAGCAAAGGGATCGCCGCGCGGTCACACGACGCCACGACGTGGACACGACTAATTGATTTGATATATTCGATTATTTCCAATAAAGCAGTTTTCACCTTAAAAAAATAATATAATAACTTGTTTGGGAAAAAAAATTATCATAAAGTAAGTTTACACTGAAAGAGCGCGGTAATTAAAAATATATAATAAAGCTTCGATAGGTTCCCTTTTATATAAGCATAATTGGATTTTCTTGATGTCGAAATATAGTTATTCCACGTATTCTTTTAATTTTGAAAATAAAATTGCTCATAGAGTATTCATTTCACTACCAGAACAGACGGTCGAGACCACGAGAGCGCTAAACTGTTATGACTTGACGGCCGCTTGTTGGATGAGAGCGGGAATTCCTCTTTCAGTGGTAGGCGTCTGATGTTACAATGAGTAGTTAACGTAAGCACCATGTTAGTGTACCTTAAGTTAATATATAACATCTCAAAAAATATATAATTATGAAAAAAAATATCGTAATGCTATGTCCACATTGCGGCCACGCGTCAGGTGAGGCGAGAGGAGGTCCGGCTATGATTCGTCAGCGCGATTTACAATAGCCACCCTCGTTTTATCGTATCCCTCGCAATCTTAGACTAGAAAGTCGGCAAAATAAAATCGTATCTTTAGGTTCATAACGTAAGGTTTATTTTCGTGTGTGTCGTGATTTCCTGCAAGTGTGTCCGTCTGTATGACACGTACGGGAGCGATAGCTACTCGTGCTTATCAATTCAATATCAGGGAGCGTTTGATCGCGTCGTTTGCTGATATTACGTACATTTCGCAACAGAGTTATATCTGCTAATATGATTTTCCTTTTTGTTCCACAGAGTTGACACAACAACAACGACCGAGACACATTTTATGTTTAAGCGTATCTTGTATTATAATGACACTCTTTCTTATTCTTACTGGACCTTTTAGATAAAATGTAATCTGCAATCTACGAAGTAAACATAATTTAATAACTTTCATCACATATACTCTCTGCAAAAACATTTTGTGATCGATAAGTAAATGTGTACAGAATAAACATAATTATAATATTTAGGTACAACTGATAAGCTTCACTCGTTCCATATTAACAAGTTTAACTCGTTTCGATAACAATATGCCGCCTGCGAATATTTACGCGGCAAACTTCGTAGATTACCTTTTTTGCTCTAAAACTGTCGCCTGATGCAAACACTCTTGGCCTGTCTTGTGGGCCGGCCAGTTAATCAATCATTCTGCCATTTTCATAATGTAAGCATAAAGATGTATCTAACGGAAACATAAATAAATGGTTCAAAATTTTAAAACGTAATTGGGTCACATACAGCCGGCAATAGGTTTAAGGTTTTTATATAGTTCCTGTTTGTGCTTTTAACAGTTCATCATCATCATCATCATCATCATCAT
>JAABKM020000010.1:71828-95349 GCA_016277805.2 Papilio aristodemus | reverse complement strand
CTGTAGCGCTTTGTACATAGCCGCGAAATTCAAAAGACAAAAAGGCGGAAGGGAGATATTTGACAACCTTTTATTATATAGATTATAAAACTGTAAAACATTAGTAAATAAACTTGGACAGATGGACGTGTACTCTGCGCGCCTGAAAGCCTTCGGTCTGAACTCCATCATCGTGGACGGGCACGACGTGTCGGAGCTGGTGAAAGCCTTCGACCAGGCCGCGACCGTCACCGGCAAGCCCACCGCCATCGTCGCCAAGACATACAAGGGCAGAGGCTTCCCCGGCATCGAGGACGCCGACAACTGGCACGGGAAGGCTTTGGGGGCCGAGGGAGATAAGATCATCAAGGTATATATAATATATAGTTGGGATATTGCGGTAGTTGATCAGATTAAATTATTGCTATATTAAACAGACGATTGGCCCACGATACCACGACACGCAGAATTTTAAATACTAGCACTTGACCCCTGCACTCTGTAAGGTGTGGTAGTGGTACTGACCGCTGTTGACATGGATGTGATCATTTGACAGCACCTGCAGTCGCAGATCAAGAACCAGAGCCTGAACCTGAAGCCCCGGGCGCCGCTGGCGGAGGCGCCGCGCGTGCACATCGCGGACGTGTCGCTGTCCGCGCCCCCCGGCTACAAGAAGGGCGAGATGGTCGCCACGCGGCTCGCGTACGGCACGGCGCTCAAGAAGATCGCCGACACCAACATGAGGTGCGTGCCACGAGCCACGAGCCGAATACACCACCAGATACAGTGGAGACGGACAGACAGAAAGAACAACTGGCAGACGGTCAACAAGTCCTGTTAAAACGAAGACTATTATATAATATGGACTACAGGGACGGTGTAGGTAGAACTCTGCACACCACGTGTTGGATGACTCGCGTGTCATGCCGTGTGTAGCACTCGGACAAACACCAACTCTCCCGTCGTACACATGTTAATGATGAATTAAACTCAATGTATTATATAACAAACACAGGAATTGGTCCTTAAACGAACCCATTATTATAGTAAACAGTCCTGCGACCAACTGTCCTCGTGCAATGCTAACTTTTCTAATTACATTTCTCAATCATTTGTACGTTATGAGTGTATGAAAGAAATATATCAACAAAGATGCGATAAAAAATAATTAAAAAATCCTTGGTATTGCAAATTTATGGAATAGTTGTTTCCAAACCCCATGGACGTCGTCCGTGGTAAGTTTGTTAGTGGTTGTCGCATTATTTAGTGTATATTTTGTTCAGTAAATGGCCAGCGCGTGATGGACGACGACTGTTTCAGGGTGATCGCTCTGGACGGCGACACCAAGAACTCGACCTTCAGCGACAAGCTGCGCAGCGCCTACCCCGAGCGGTGAGTGTCAGCGTGCGGCGCTCCGCGGTGCCCGTGGCGGCCACGAGTCAGTAATGTCTGTGTGCGCAGGTACATCGAGTGCTTCATCGCGGAACAGAACCTGGTGGGCGTGGCCATGGGCGCCGCGTGCCGCGACCGCGTCGTGGCCTTCGCCTCCACCTTCGCAGCCTTCTTTACACGCGCCTTCGACCAGGTCACCGCCGCCCACTCCAATACAACTTACAGCCGCACATCGCACATGCTCTCCACACTTGAATGCGTCTAAAACATTTTTTTTTTTCATTTATTATTTACGCCATTTTTGGGCCTGAATCTGCAGCATCATGCACTCTCAAAATTTGTATTTATCTACACTTTTTATTGAAATCGTCCTGACAGCATCAGGCTTTACACACACACCCAGACGGAAACCTATCCCGCACACTTTATTTGTTTTAAAACAAAAAAAAACATGTAAATGTATACATTGGTCTGTTACAGATCCGCATGGGCGCCATCAGCCAGTCCAACATTAACCTGGCCGGGTCGCACTGCGGCGTCAGCATCGGGGAGGACGGGCCCTCGCAGATGGGCCTCGAGGACCTCGCCCTCTTCCGCGCCGTCCCCACCGCCACCGTCTTCTACCCCTCGTGAGTGCCGCGCGACTCTTTGTAATTAAACCACTAACAGACATCGCCGCGTCGGGTCTGCGAGTTTTAGAAAACTGAAATAATTGTCGAATTGTTAAATATACGTTTGACGACTCTCTCGAGCGTCCCGAACAAGCGAGTAAACCTAAACACTCACGCCGGCTTACAACATGTGTGTGCAGCGACGCCGTGTCGACGGAGCGCGCGGTGGAGCTGGCGGCCAACACGCGCGGCATCTGCTACCTGCGCACCTCGCGCCCCAGCACCGCCGTCATATACCCCAACGACGAGCCCTTCAAGGTACGCCGCGCCTACCGCGCCCTCCACCAGCACGTAGCGGCAGGCTCTAGCTCATGATGCGTCCCTCGCCAGGTGGGCCAGGCCAAGGTGGTGCGGCAGAGCGCCGCCGACCGCGTGCTGCTCATCGGCGCCGGCGTCACGCTGCACGAGGCGCTGGCGGCCGCCGTCGCGCTGCACCAGCAGGGTACGCCGGCCTCGTTATTATAATGTTCACTTAATGTATATGGACCTATGGATATTGACCGATGGACTCCCGTCACAACCGCGCTTCCTACAATAAGTACGAAAATAGCGAAGCAGCGCCATAGCGCTTGTTTATTTTACAATACTATTTTATCTGTTGTAAAGTGTACTGTTTACGTTACAAGGAGCCGTGTGATACAGTTGCGTCAGTAACTGTGGACGCTCAACTTAAGCAACCCGCACCGCGCCGGCGGCTGGCGGGCTCGGGGCGCTCGAGGCGAGCATGCACTCTGTAACAGTTGTACGTGTGCGCAGGGATCGAGGCCCGCGTGCTGGACCCGTTCACCGTGAAGCCGCTGGACTGCGCGGCCGTGGTGCAGCACGCGCGCGCCGCCGGCGGCCGCGTGCTCGTCGTCGAGGACCACTACCAGGCAGGTCGGTGGCCGCAGCACACAGCTCTGACTCACACCGTTTCTTGTTGTTCACTAACCTGGCGATCGTTGTCGCAGTTTTTATACATGTGTATAATTTACTTTGTACGTTTATACAACGATACATTACATAATTTTTTCAAGTCAATATTTAGCATCGCATACGATAACGTCCTCGAGTGCGGTGACAGTGAGCGTGCGCTGCGTGTTGCAGGCGGGCTGGGCGAGGCCGTGCTGTCGGCGCTGGCGCTGGAGCGCGGCGTGCTGGTGAAGCACATGTTCGTGCAGGGCGTGCCGCGCTCGGGCCCGCCCGCCGCGCTGCTCGACATGTTCCGCCTCTCCGCGCCGCACGTCGCCGCCGCCGCCAAGGCCCTGCTCGACGTCTAGCGCACCCGCCACACCCCCCACACCCCACACACCCCACACACCTCGCACAACACACGTCTTCCATTCAACACACCGTCGCTGTCAAACCAATCTCTTGTACATATTTAAATCGCTGACAGTAGTTTAGAGCAGACTGTCTGTACTGCACGGCGAGTTCCGTGTTCTCAAGCATTATAACAATAAGCCGCGGAGCGTCGATGAGACGAGCGCGACAACTGGACTGGCACAAAATTATACTGTTTTATTATTGATTTTGTACATACAAAGTGTTGGTTTGACGACGACGTCACATCGAGTTGTGATAAAATTGGTGTCATATTTTTGTGAGTCTGCATACTCCCTTATCAACGTACGCAGCACGGAATGATGGTTTCCTTAATATTTCAGAGTAGACTGTAAGACATTATATATGTAGCGAGACATCAGCCGGGCGGTGAGTGGTCAATTAACATTAGGTACAAACATTCCGCGGGCGCGCTGTGCGGGGCGCGGCGCTCAACGACACCGAGCCCGCGAGACGTGTCCCGCTCTGCGTGACGGCACAATCCTAATAAAAGTTGTTTTTATACATTTTTGTAATTTATAAAAGTATTTAGTATTCGATGACTGGTACAAGTGCCTTCTCTACACTAAGCACAAGGTTTGGAAACGTTTATAAAACTTAGCTAAGTAAGGATATTATGTGTTAGGTTAGTCGGTTGTCGGAACATTTGCACCAACTGTTGGTTTTGTTTAACGAGCGTACGCGCGTTGCGCGGGTCGCGTTGCGCGGGGCTGTCCCCGCCGCGCGCCGCGTCTCCTCCGGGATCGTTTATTTTGCATCGAGCACCGTTTTCATATTACGTTGTTTTATAATTCTTTAATTTTTTGAAGATTTATAATGTTTGAAGGTTTGTGTTGCGGTTGATCAATCAAATACTATTTAATAGGTTAAAAAAGTTTATTGGCACGTTTACATTCCTGTTTAATTGCATTTTTTTCTCATTGAAATCACAGAATCATTGAGTTTTTCTTTTTTTTTAAATAAAGTTTTATAAAATACAAAAGTGTTTTATTTTTAACACTAAAAACAATTAAATATCTGTACAAGTCAATAACAACAACGTATTAATCTTAAAGTAATGACTAGAACGACTCGCAGTTTATCAACACTATGTACAATATTAAAAATAACTTATTGAAAGAAAACAAACAAAACGTAAACCGCGCAGGCGCAACTCACGGGCTCCAACGACCCCCGGCGTGTCGACACTGACAGACAGCACTGCTTTATACATATCACTAACTCATATTTACAGAAGGAACTTTCCTTAGATCAGCAATATAATTACCATTTACACAAACATTAACAATACAATTTGTACTTACACGTGTGACAGCGAGCCGGCGCTGGGCCGGGACCTAGCGTCACACAGACTACGTCAGCTAACACACAAACAAGTGATATGTACCGAGCACCGCGTGGTCACTTAGGTTTAACTATAGAATACAGTAGCAAGTTATAACAAATATTAAATCCCCTTGAATTTCCCACAGACATGACGGGCTTTTTGGCTTTTAAAATTAAATATTGCTAGTTTAGTTTGCAGATTGTTGTACATACATTAATATATAATTAAAACACTAGTTGAATTTACAACAGCCGACGGTAGTTGCAGGCCGCGCGCTGCCCGCAGTCGAGCGCACTGCACGCCATACGTAGGATACGACACACAAATGGACGGACGACTATATCTATAAGTAAATACAACTTTTCCCTCTTTCTGTGTCTATGATATAAATGCATTCAGTGGCTACTAGCCTTTATATTTGGTCGGTCCCAAACATGATCCATCGAAACAAATTATTTCTTTTATGTGATTTCCAAAACACATGTTTGGTATTTGCTACACAAAAAACCAATAAACAATATTAAACTGATTATTCGTAACAAAATCAATGTCTATTTTCTTACTTCACCGTAGATTAGCAAATTTCCATCTGAAACAAATAAAAGCCCGCCCTAGAACACGGGCACAGAATCAAAATTATCCATAGAAATGCAAATGTTACGTAAGTTCACAGAACGTCATTGTAACGCTGTGTGTGTTAGAAAATCACATAAGACAATAGAGCACCGCGTATGTACAACCCTATAACATAGCACTAATATCGCTTGCAACGACCTTTCATCCCCATTCAGTAACCCCAGTAGCCTTGTTCTGGTGGTCCGCGGCGGCGTCCTCAGCCGGTCGCTCGTCCAGCTCGCCGGGGAGGTAATCTTTCCAGCTTCGGAACAGGTAACGTGTAAATTTCCTCAGCTGCCTGAACTTACAGTACGTTGCCCCCTCGGCGGACTGCAGTTGCTGAGTCTGAATTAAAAAACCTTTCTCCTTAAATGTCTGCTCTAGTTTTTCTCTTTGAAGAGTCTTCCGAGACTTTCTCTTTTTCTTATGAAGGTCATCTTTACCCGGTGAGGTAGCGCCTTGACTGTCCACTTTTACGGACGTCGCGGCCTCCACTGTTGGTCCGCTCCTGAAGTCGGGATCTCTCGGTATGCTTTGGTAACTCTTGTTTCCTTTGCCGCCGGTGCCACTGTAGTACCTAAAGTTTCCGCCAGAGTCGACCGATAGCATCTTCTTTTCTTGTAGGGACGGCTTGGAACCTCCGGTGAATTTAAATTTGCATATGCTGACTTCCGTCGTGGGAGTGGTGGTCGCTTTCGTCTTCGGTGGTACAGGGGGGATAAAGATCGCCGACCTCTTCCGCTTCACCGGCCCTGGAACAGTATTCGGAGAGGCTCTCTTCATTTTCGTATTATCCGGACTCTTCGCTTCCTCCACTCGTTTTATTACTTTAGGATCGAGCAGTTCAGATATCTGCTTGAGAACGAGTTTCTTATTTCCGTCGGGTGAGCTCGGTTCGGTCGCGGCGCTCTCGCTGCTGTCCCGGTCTTCGTGAGCGCCGGGCATCTGTCCCGTGGCCGCTAATCTCTGGTAGTAGAGAAGTTGTGTCTGCAAAGCCAGCGGGTGCATGTATATCCCGGCGTTGGGCCAATAAACGTATCCCGGGAACTTTTCGTCCCCGTCCAGGCTAACCGTGGACTGAGCCGGTTCGGACAACGCGGGAGAAACGTTCCTCGGCCGCCGCGACAGGTCCGGCGAGCTGCTTGCCGTCGGGGGCACGACGTTTGTGTTTCTCTGAATAACTGATATAGCATTAGGTTGCTCCATCTTAAGATTGTTCTCTTCAGATACGTCGACTTCGGTTTCGATTTTAACTTCAGGCAGTGACGAGTAAATATTTCCGAATTTCTTCTGTATCTGTATCTTCAAGTCATGTAGGTCCCTAATGCAAAGGTTGAGCGGCTCGTCGTCGCTGTGTAGGGGGCCGGCAGCGGTCCTCGGTGCCTCCGGCATAGGCTCGTCGGGGCTGCAGAATCTTGGGGGCGACTGTATTTCTAGTCTTCTTCTGTGTTCTTGTGATAATTTACGTTCCAGTAGATTCGAGATAATCTTGTTCTGCAGGTCCGTTTTCGGCGTGGTCGGTGAGGACTCCGCGCTGCGGAAGGCTGAACTCGCGCCTGGCGGAGACAATCGTTCCCGGTGCGGCGGTTGCCCCGGCACTACGGTGCCGTAATTTTCGTAGATGAGATGACAGATGTCTGCCTTTTTCGGCTTCCTTCCGCGCCTCGGCTTAGAATTGTTTAATGTCATCTCTCCCATGTAAGGCAAATCCTCGTATGTCATGATCTTGCTCGGGGTAATGGCGGGATTCTTTTTCTTCTTCTCCTCCTGCTTAGGTTTGCTCGCCATGTTCAAGACCGATGGCATTTGGGGTACATTCAGTGACCCGGTCTCGTTTTGAATTTCAGCGAGGCGCTGCGCCCAAATTTTGAAAGATTCGTTGGAAAAATTATTAATGTCAATATTAGATTCAACTTTTGACTTTTCCGGTGGCTTCTTCTGTTGTTTGGCGCTGGCTTTCTGCAAGCTCTGCTCGTAGTGATCAAGGTATTCTTGCGGGAGCGCCTGGTGGTGGAACTTCAGCTTCCATCGATTCTTCTGTCGATTACGCGAGTGCTTCGGCTTGGCACGCTCCTGTCTGTCGGCGCGCTCCTTGCTGGCCGACAACAGCTGCTGACGTAACAATTCTTTATTTTCTAATGTTCTGAAAAGACAAGAAAACAAATTTAATTTTATAAAAATATTTGATATTCAGAAGAAGCGCTTGTTTGCATCCAAGTTTCATGCGACAGTCGTAGAGCCCTTAGTACCTGTGCTGCAGGGGCGCGGGGGCGGGGGTGGGCGGCGCGGGACTGGCGGGGCCGCTGCCCGCACGCCGCATTACTTCTGAAACAATAAACATTATATGTTATCCTCCACGTTGTAAACCATCAAATAACCAGAAAACTTTAATAAATTATAATAACTTAGTATTGAAATGAAATCAAACTGAATGTATCGTTCACAACGCTAGTTGACAATACGCCGCGGCGGACTGCACGAAGCACGACACGAAGACGAACAAAAAAGACGGTTTACGATCACATAAGATAACATCGATCGCTACATCCCGAAATAGAACGTCATTACCGGAACTCTATCTAACAATACGTAATAATTGTCAAAAAGCTCTCCTTGTGTTTCAAATCGGTGACATTGCGAACATAATAATTGTTTGTTTCGCTTCTCTCCGCTTTGATTGACCGCAGCGACATTGCATGTTTTAGTCATTTACCAAATATGTATAGTGTGAAGCTGTCAGCGACCGGAAGGGCTAGAAACATTAATATATTGATTTAGTCACCCTGAGACGGCTCTAGCTCCTTCTACATCTTTTTAGTATACTCTTTGGCAGTAAACAGAGAGATGCAGTAAAAGAAGGAGATGTCGCTGTTGATTATAAAGATACTCAATTAATTTATGTATTAAATAACAACAAATAAATAATGATCGTCGTCGGAGAAAATTTCACGCACACTTTGATAAACGATTATTTCTTGCCGGAGTGTGCGTTGTTTTCTCATAAATAAGGACGAAGAGCATTACATATTCAACTTGTTATTACGTGTTATTCAAGAACGGGTATGACAGAGACAAAAATGAATCGTACAAATTGTTTACATTTGAGTTCGGCAGCCAGCGGCAGTGAACGCGACCGAGAGAATAATAAATAAAGTAATGCATTTGTTAGTTAGATCGCAGCATGAAGGTAAGTATTGTCTGGAGCAGCGCAGCGCCAAGGACCCGTTCTCTGTCGGCAGTGGCCGGACCCGCGGGCGGGGAGGCGATAGCCGTTTCTTACACCGGCCTCGGACCGCACTTGAGCTCTTTCAGATTCGTGAATACGTCTTAAACATTTGTTTATATTATTTATTATACAGCGTTAGGGATGAAACGATACACAATGAAAACTGCACCAACATTAGGTGTATCCTACACCTCCGAATGTTTATACATATATTATAATATATTTACATTTATTGTATCTCTGTGCATACATAGTGTACATATATTGTCACCTGTTTTTAACAATTTTTAACGATATGGTCTCAAGCCGCCGCCTACATGTCGATAATAAATGTAGGAGTTAAGATAGATCTGTTTGTGATCCCATTGCTCATTCAACGAGTATGTAACGAACGCGTATCAACTACCGTGAGCTAACTTCCGCGGCAGTCATCTGATGTTAGCAGAATAACTATTGGGAAGGTTAATAATTGTCCGCTTTTAGTTTTCCGCGAAATTAAACAACACACTGAGTCACGGCGCCCGCCGGCCACGCTCCGTCCTGCTCTGCTCCTTATGACAACTGTGTTAATACCATATAAACGATATTTACGCGCTACTTACTTCACACTAATTAAATATTACTTTAATATATTGAGATCGCAGTCACGCGGTTGGAGCAAAAAGGAATGACTTAATAAATATTAGTCATTCGTTTTCATGACTCATTATAAAAGAAATCTCCCAATTGGCAGTTGACCGTGCGGCGCGCAGTTAGTTTGTTACAGCCATCTTCAGTGCGGGGTTATATTTGTTGCTCTACTGGCATTGTTTTATAAGTACGCCTACTTCATTTTATAATTAAGTATATTATCAAAAATGTAACTCACTTACTAGACTTAAAATTTAAGAAGAGCGTCAATTTTTATATTGATAGTTGTGAATGAACATATAATACAATTATATATTATATTACATGCTACATAAAAAGTCAAAAATATTGAAATGAATACTGCAATGAATCGATTAAATTTAATGTAAGTGCGTGTGCGCGCCGCGCGGAATGTGGTGGCGGTGCGCGTGCGCGTGCGCGGTGTGGGCGCGCGGCCGCGGTCGTCGGAATATGAAACACTTCTGTTTGTTTTGTGTTCCACAAACACTCGACACACCTAAATGTTCAATATGGAAATATTCTTTTATCTATAAACATTATACCTGATATAGAAAGGAAATTTTTAGCAACTGTAATTTCCTTCTTTCTGTAATTTGTACATTTTATTTAGTTTAGCTTACGCGTATGTTATTATAGTTTAACTCACAAATTGTTGTAACTTTACAAAATAACTAGTGAAATTTTAAACAAGAGTTGTTCCTAATTGTATTACGTGATACATATATCAGAACACGTCTTTACAGAATCAGCTTCCTCGATTTGCCTAAACAGACGCCCGATTGACTTCAATCAATTATACGAGTAACAATTTAAGAAAAGAAGAAGGCTTTACAAATTCAACACTATACTTTATTACCATATCAAGAAGATTTAAAAATTAAAAAATATAATAATAGTAGAAGGTTGTTGTTCTGTTTTAATTCTGTCGTTTTGAATGATAAAAATGTTATAACACAGTTTATTTAATTTGATTTGTCTAGTCCGTTGTCCATCGTCCATCGTCGTAGGCCAATCGTTAGAATTTTTCAATATTAATTTTAAAATGTCTTTATTTCCAATAATTTCTTAATTTCTTTGCGTATGACATTTGGAATATTGAAAAGCTTTTGATTTCTTTGTAGGTATGTATTTTAATTCCTCTATTGTAAAATATCTCTACTGTTGTGAAGCATAATCAACGTCGTGTTGTTTCTCGCTGTCAGTTTGTTTTCTATTCATTAAGTTTTGACATTCGCGCGCGGGAACAAGAATTAAAACAGATGTTACAATGTTACTTGTGATAGTATTTTATTGTTGAAATTTAAGCTAATGCAAGCATCGAATACTTTTGACATGTGCCATAAGTAAAATGATATATAAATGTTGTGTGCTAAGAGAGACAATAAATTGGGGGCGCTGACGGTTATCAGAAAGGTTACCGAGTAACATAACCCTATGCCTCCCCCCTCCTCATCACTCCGCTGATAACGGAAAGCATCTCGATGTGTGACAGATATATATTTGGAGAGCGACGTGCTGCAGCGCGCCCCGCCAACAGAATTGAACGTAAACCAATACGCGCGCGAACGACGGCACTCTAACGATCGTTCAATTTACGGTTCGTTTTTTTTTTAATGTTGAAGCCATGCGTCTAACGAACCACATTTCGCTATAGGTGACAATTTGACACCATCCTTATAAGGCAGTTTCTCTGTAAAACTTTCGTGCTTACGATTTGTGTAAACAATTTCACAAGTACACCGTCCCACGCGTTCACTTGTCGAGGTAAACTAATATTTATCTATTGAGTTATAAGACGCAAAACCTGACGCTCGGTCGGCGCTTTGACACACATTACAGTTTATTATTTACGTCCTTGTACGACGTTCCGGGAATCGCACTCGCGCGCGCAAAACAGAAACGACTGTTACAAATACACGTTACAGTAACGTAACTTTAGGGGAGAAATATCAAAAACAAAACATATAACAATCACTGAAAAATATTTACTACTTTCAATCACTTTAAATCGTTAGAAATTGGCGCAGAAAATATCGACAAATTTAAAAATCACACCGAAACGAGGAGTTCACGCACGTCACGAATTAAATCGGCAGAAAATTACAAACAATGGATTCAGGCCACGATAGGCGGCGTCGCCGGGTACACGAGGACGTCGGTAAGGGCCGCGCGACACAACCACGCACTATGATAATCACCTCCCTCGGGCACCATGTGGGACATCCATGCGATGCACTCGCGGCGCGGCGTGCACTGTCGCGCGTCCGCCGCTTCTAATCTAAATACAGACAGCGTTCGACCAAAACGGCGATCGCTTTCGCTTACCATACGTTAAATTTAGCGTGTACAGAAATAAGCGAGTTTTTACGCGTTTTCCGCGAGCAGGGCGGGCGCGGGAGTGCGGCGCGCGGGACGCGGGGGGCGCGGGAAACCCGAGATTCGTGCCGTATTTGGCAGGCGGGCGCGGACGCGGACGCGGACAGTCACATTTGGGTATTTAGTTTCGGCGCGTCTAATTCCGGCGACTCCCGACGGCTCCCGGCGGCCCCTGCCCCGGCCCGTACCTGCGCGCGCGCCGGCTGCCTTCTTTGGATGCGCCTTGCGTTTGCGTAACCTCTTAACCGTTACAGGAATACACCGCCCGATCTCCGTACCGTACTTCTATATTTGTGCACAACTCACATTACGCGACGCATCGCTGCGTTACGACCATTCTGTAACGATACCGTGGGTAATGTTCACACGGAGCAAACAATTAATTCATAGTTCTCATTATTTCAATTAGATTTCCTTCTCGTTCGGATATTTTTTTTAACGAGTCAACTTAACATTTTAGTTAGTAATATACAAATACTACAATCTTGCCGCCGAGTTGTTAATTACATACATAATTCTTGGCAGGAATCTCGGTAACGTAGAACGAAAATAAAATCTGTTATCAGTCGATCACAAGTCCGTCGCAGCTCACCTGCGATGATGCTAACACTTTTAATTTATGCTGTGTTGTAGTTTAGTGAACAAATAAATTCTACGTTATTTTATTAATCCTATAAATCATGAGAGGACTTATTTTAATTAATTTCATATTATTTTAAATATTACATTCAAGATACCGCACTTCTTATACGAGTAGCTCCTGCTGCTGAGCCAATAAGCGTGACACCGTCAGCGCGCCCGCTTCGATTCAAACATCGTTTACATAACATTAATTTACGCTCGGAAAAATTTACCACTGTCTGAACTGTTATCAAAATGCAGCTTGTGATGAAATGTGCTATTTCTGTCATAAATATTTGGAAAACAAACGTCTTTCATTTAATTGTATTATATAAGGCGAAGCCACCTGTCACTGTTGGACACTCTTGGCTCAACCGATATTAGTTCATTAACTTTAATGCTAACGCTTTCTTACAAACATTTGACACTGGTATTAGGTATATTGTTATAGGACCCGGGTTTCGAACCCGAAACCTCAACGTTGCAGCTGTACGTAATGCGCCACCGAGGCAGTTGATTACATCAGTGAATGAACATTTATTCATATCTTAGTTTAGATAACCTATCGCGCCACACGTGTCACAGGCGCAGGAGTCACTCGCCTTCCGCAACCTGACCCCGACCAGGAAAAAGGATAGTGGAGACATCGCCAATTCTACTGGTCGTGAGCGACAGTTCAATGTGTGTCTGAGCACAAGTAGTCGGCAAAGAAATACGAATCCTAACTAGTTAATTAAACATAAGTAATAAAAGTTGCTAAGATAAAGTAGTAACGTAATCGTGCAAACAGGGAGCAAATCTCGTCATAATTGTAATGAAACCAGTTTGTTTGTCCCCTCTTGTAATGCGGAGTACACGCGGCTCGCTACGCGCAGCGCCCGGCGTCGCCCACTCCTCTCTCTGCTAACCCACTTGCGCCCACAACGGCCCACACCGGCCAAAGCCAAGTGTCAAATGTTGCACTGAGGTAGCACTATATATTTTCTATAAGAGATAAACACTTTATAATGTTTATTGTGTATTGAGCGAACTTTTTTATAAACTGATGAAATATAGCCGAAACCTTGTTAGTTATTAGGGCACCACCAGTGTTGCATTAGCATTTCGTTTCTTACTGTAATAACATTGTTCTAGCTCGAAACGTTTATTATTTTGCTAAGTATTTATTCTTTATAAAGGAAATTTCCTTCAGCTTCTTATCATGGTATATATCAGTCGTGATGTGTTTGTAAGTAATTTCTTGTAATCGCTTGTATAATCTAGGAAATAATTTAAAAAATATATTAGAAAGCGCATGGCTTAAATGGCGTGGTACACACTTACTTGAGATACAAAGCTTTAATGTAAATGAATTAACTAACAGCCTGGAGGACAGTCACAGTGAGAGTGTCACATTCACTCTTCATTTTTATAAGATATTGATTGTTACTTTACAAAAATTACAATCCACGCTCGCCGCGTCACGTGAGAGTGGCATTCAGATTATCGTGAGCACGCGGTTGGCGTGTATCGAAATGTCAGTCAACATCAGTTCATCAAAAGCAGAATGTGAATTATAAATGTTTTAAAAATGTTATTTTGTTACGTGGTCGATGTTAATTAAATGTGATTTTTTTAATTGTATGTGATAATACAATAAAGCGGGTTGTATCACACACTAACATATTATTTATGTATGCAACCGAAGTAAATAGTTTTTAAAGAGATTCTCATCAATCTCAAACCACTTTTTATCTTTTCCTTTTTTTAAAAAAAGCAAAAGAGATATTATTTAAGAATTTAATTGACAACGCCGTGTGTGGGACGAACGCACGTGGACGTATTCTATCGCACAACGATCGCAGACGTTTGAAACCAGCAGAAATTTAATAGTTAAACTTTATAAGGCATTACGGGCAGCGGGACGGCGGGAAGGGCCGCTGCGATGACACGGACCGAGATTAACGGCTATTTATTGCCGTTTGTAACGTTGTATCGCGTCGGAGATGGGCAGCGGGCTGCGGCGGGCGTGGGCTCGGCTTTTGGCCGCGACTTCTCGGCGATGATTTCGCTTCCTACGTAGGCTGTCCGGTGTGGGCCTTTTCGTGACTCGGTACACTCCTTTACAAATACATTTTATAAACTTTGCTCATAAATTACTAAAATTGTGCGGTCGATCAAATCATGTGTTACCATTTTATTTATTAGTGGTGGAGTTGCGCGGAGCAACGCTATCGACAGAACCAACTCGGTCGGACAATTAAGGGATTTGGAAATTAACAAACACATTAAAATATTTAAGAAATGCCAGGGCGTCGTTTTGTTTAAATTTATTAAGTAAACAAAGTAAAAAGCACAAAAACAATACTTAAACTATTTCACAAAAACTATTTCACATAAACACAACGATATAATTAAATTCTTGGTCTAAAAAATCTTAATTAGGAAGCGCTCGGCGCAATTTGTACCCAATGCATGTCACCTGCTCATCTGCTATCACATATAAATCTCGCTAAAAATTACCAAGCGTTATAGCAATGTACCCGTTTCAGTTAGAAGACGCGGAAGCTTATCTTTTATTTTTTCGATAAAAGTAGAAATGCAATTATTTGAGAAGTTTGTCGTCTCTATTGATTTAAGTTCGTGTAATTGACGGTGAACGTCGGCCACTATACCACTGTACCGGCGCGCGACCAAACACCGAACCGTTTTTAAACGTAATCGAGTTGAGGCGTTATTTACATATCGGAAGCAAAATTAATTTCCTTGTTCGACCGAACACTTAGATATAGACACGGTTACAACGATAACTTGTAGTTCTATAACAAACCGGAAAGTATAGTATAGACGGTCGTATTTTTCAGGTTAATTATTAGAAAGAAGAATAATGGGAGTGAGAGTCGATTACGTAGGTAATTACATTGTTAATTAATAAGTCTTCTAAAGCCGAGAGACTGCAAGCTCTCAATGAGAAACTATTTATGCGAAACCGAGTTAAAAATTCTTCTTCTTTGTTCTGTCTATTGAGAGTACACCACTGCCACTGTCGGCGTCATTTAACGTTGACGTGGACATAACGTACGAAACTTAAAGGACTTTACTGTACACACACTACAGCACACCAGAAATTGACAGAGTCCTCGTGAAATAAATAAAACTTAAGTCAACAATATTGAATACTAAAAAGGTAAATACAATTCAATTGGCGACTTCGCGGCGTCGAAACGAGTGTCATAGTCGTCGAATATCAATAATAAAGCCAAATCGGTGCTATCATTATGTCGGTTAAGGCGTTCATACCAAAATAATCGACCTGTGGAAGGTAAAGTGGCCGCGCGAGACCTAGCGGCGGTCGCACTCACGTTTCCTTAAAATCAATGTAATGAGAAATATTTTTCTGAGGAGTCTTATCGTATAACTTATTTATCAAACAAAATACATTTGTCGCCGGCAGGAGGCAGGGGGCAGGGGATCAATCGGCGGCGAACATTCGGGAAGCCCTTCACTTCTTGGCCAAAAAGATCGATAAAGAAATAGATCACTTGTAGCTTTTTATTTTCTTGCATTTCAACGAATTGTCATACGACCACAGGTTTAGTAACGAGCGGGGCCGTATTTTGTTCAAACTTATAGCTGAAAGATGTTCATCTGATCGCGGCCGCTCTAATATATTATTATTTACGCAATCTTGTATAAATGTCTGGTGACGGGTATTTCGGTCGGCGCGGCAGCGCGAGCTCCCGACCTGACCTGCGCAACGGCCGGCTCGTTTGACACATTTATTGGTCTCGTCATCCTCGATTACTGCGCGTACAGCGTAAATAATTCTCGAGATTGAATCAGATACGACTGAAATCTATCACTGCAAAAGTCGAAGGCATCAAGCTTGTGTCCGAGAAGAAGAGGCATTGACGGTACTGTAAGATTGGTCTAGGAACATCAACTCTCACCTCTGTGTATCTTTCCTTCTTACTAAAGCAATTTAATTATTCTTGAACATAAATTTTCGTCGTCTCTCTATTTTCATTTTATTTTTCAACCGGTACGCCCAAGATATGACATTAAATGGGTGCATTTTTCGCTACTTGTATGTCAGCAAATTGTCAAGTAGTGAATCCGAATTTGGTTCTCACCACGCCCACACGACTTCGGCCACGTGTGCGCGTGTGTGTGCACGAGTGGGGGCGGGGTGGAGAGGCGTTGGCTCAACAACGTTGCAGCGGTTAATTAAACATTATGATAATTTATAGTGTTTTTGTAGCACCATTATACATCGTACGTATGATACATTGACAGTAAGATAGAGTTAGGAAGAACGTACGATAGCCTTTTTATTTGTCGTCTATAAAGTCTCGATCACGACAGCAGTTTGCGCGTGACAGGTGCGGTGCACATTTGAGAAGAACAATGAACGCCGCTGTAATTGTAACTCGCTACGGCCAGACGACACTTGTCCCAACTACTTCCCGGTGGTCTATCTTCTATTAATCATATCGTTTGTTCAGTCGCAATCAGAGCTGCCGTCATACTTCAGTTGAGTGACGAAGGTACTTGTGTAATCTGGTTTGATATGCAGACATGCTAACGATAATATAGTCATTTCGTAGAGTACTAAAAGGAGACTCGGGGCCGATTTTGAAGGAACCTAAAACTGCATAACTACAAAGTATACAAGATTTAATAGCAGAGTGCGCAGCGTGCTCCACGTGCGCAGCTAGCTTGCTGCACTGAACTGAGATAATTTTACAACACGACTTATGTGTTTGTAGTCAACAATACGAAAACTAGTGACAGTCGACCTGGAACTGATCCCCGATCGCAGAGGTCACCGCAAGTCTGATCCCGTCATCATCGTCGACATTTCGCCAAAGGTGACGTGGTACAAGTCATTGAGACTAAATAAAATGATACATTAATTAAATGATACATTATTCTACACTTACACTTTGCAGATATCCTTCCTATCTTTTGTTTACACACATACATAATATATTAAAACTGCTTCCAAACAAAAACACAGCGCACACACTTAAAACATAAGACTTCATTAGTCAGCACGTTTCAACGAGATAACTATAAAACAGTGAAAGTCTTCTGCACTACACATTAACGAAACTTCTAAAGGATTTGTACAAAGGCGCGTAATTCAAAACGGCAAGATGTCCGGCGTGCAGTGTGCGCGCGAGACTAAGGCGCGCGTTCAATCTGGCAGCGCGCGGCGTGCAGCGCGCGCGGGCGCCGGCCCTGTCGCCGCCTACAGCGCGCAATGAGATCATAAAGGTGCTCGCAACATAATTTACACTTAGCTTGTTACGAAGTGCACCGCAGCCTTTGCATGCTAATGACTTGCCTTAAACTGCTAAATACTTCTACAATATAGATATCACACGCCGCTCCTATAACTTGATACGAAACTGTGCCGACTAGGTTTTAATTAATTTTACCAGAACTCATGTTCTGATATCGTGGTCTAATATTAGATTAGTTTAATACGGTTTAAACCAATCTAATATTCAATAGAACTTCGCGTAGAGACAACGATTTACCTTTATTTTTTATAACATTTTAGACACATTTCCATCCAACAATTATACCAATGTTCATATATATGAATATATGTGATGTTTTTGACAGTACTTTGAAATACTATAATAAGTTCATCCATACGCAGACTTAAAACACATTATTTTTCTTAAAATAATGACCTGAGCAAGTAATTGGTGCCATTTAAACAAACCGACAGATGTCGTTAGTGCGGCTGGAGTACACGACAGGCGATGACAAATAAACGTGAGAGGATGACGTCACGGCGGCTAACAACTGCCAGTGATGACGAGCCGCATTCATCACACGGGCGGCCGGCTCCGGCGGGCAGTGCCTACCCGCTGCCTGCGCTCCGACCGCAGTAGAAACGAATTCTTGTACATTCATAGACAAAAACAAACGAACTAAATTCCTTTTTTTCGGCACAATTCTAGCTTCTTTGATATGTCAAAATAAAATAACAAGCAATGGTTTATTGAAAGCTATATAATAATATCAACATTATTGGTTTCAAAAAGTTTAGCTAAAACATAAAATAAAAACGTTAAGTATCATTGTGGTAGACGCGCGGCGTCGGCCCCGGGGTCGCGGGCGGCGGGGGCGGCGCGCGGGGGCGGCTCCAGCAGCGACTTGTGCTCGAAGGCGCACGTGAAGATGTTCCACGCGAGGTCCTCGGGGGTGTCGGCCGTGCGGTTGCTGCATCTCTCCAGTATCTGTCGGGAGGACATTGGCATGGTCACTGACGATCACGCATTGCACTTACGATTGTCTCACTCCGCGGCTCTTACATTATACGGAATGCCGAATACATACTGACTAGTTACAAATTGACAAACGTCAAAACATCTCTCGAGTAGTCCATTAGTTCTACTGCGGGAAATCTCAAGAGTTGATTGTTCTGCTGATTGTCATGAGACGGCGGTTCTAAGAGGCACGCACCTTGGCAGCGTCGGCGGGCAAGGCGCGCGCGAGGTGCGTCAACGCCGCCTTGCGCACCTTCCCGTCCTTGGCGAGCAGCTTGCAGCGGCGCAGCGCGCAGTACGCCCGTCGCTTCAACTCGGCGACGTCCCCCGCGCTGCCCGGCGCGCCGTCCGCGCTCGGCCCGCACGCCTCCCACTGCGCCCGCAACAGCGACCGACCCTCTTTGTCAAGCGCCTGCACCGATATCATATTTATAAAGACCTATTATTAACAAATACATTCCAACAAATATAAACATTTCAGATTAACAATTTGGCATTGCACTGCCTGCAGAAAACTAATTTACTGATGAACATTAGTCATCGTCTTAATTAAAACTGTTGGCTACTAATCTTTAGGTAATTTTCTTTCTTTGAGCAACGACAGCATTCATTTAGTACAATATTACTTAAAGCTTCTTCAATGGCGACCGCAACAACTCCGAAGGCCAGATCGAAAGTCGACTTTTAAAATGAAATACAAATCAATACTCAGTTTGCGGAGTTTGTTCAGTTGTCAAGAAACATTAGTAATATTGACAGTTTGTCCGCGCAGTCGTTTGCAAAATGTCTTCAAATAAATTAGCTACAATGAAATTGCAAAAAAAAGTCACGAACAGAAATAATATTATTAATTTAAACAAATAATCAATACTTACGATACAATTTCTGCATTCAGCATTTGCCTGCAAAAAGAAAAAAAAACTAAGATCAGTTGGTAGCCAGTGCACACTGAGTGAGTCATCAGACGACGCGAGCGGGCGCGGACATTCTGTACTCGCTCGGAGTTGCAAGCTCGGCGCGGGGACCGCTACCACCTCACAAAAGACAAAGTTGTGTTGTTTTCTGTTTGTGTATCCTGTACGACGAGGGCGGCTTCCCCCCCTTGCCCTTATCTATCGCTTCTGCCGTCCAACACAGACTTAAAATATCTGCAATTTATTCGCTTGTTGCTTTGCTTGCTACCGATACTCTAAAGTAACAGAGGTCTGTTCCTGTCAAGGGGTTGATTGCTTTTTTATTTTCTATGAAAAATAGTTAAAAAACTGTAGTACCTCGTATGTAGTCAGCATGAGAACAGCGGCGAGCGCCGCGATCGGCGCGACACGCACAGGCATGGAGTGCGTCGCCTGGGACCGGGGGGCAAGAGGGGAGAGGGGCTGCGGTCGCCGCGGCCTCTCCGCACAGAGAGCCGCCTGCCCCAATACATGCACCTTTATAGGGGACGTCCGGTACCAAGATATTTCTTTACCTTAAACATACATACGTACACAGACTACACGATCTCGAGCGCAAAATATGTGCTTGTAATCAGAACCACTCGACATATTGTTGCGAATAGTTATTGCTGACAAGGCCAACCAATACGGGGACCATATTTTGGGGGTTTACGTGCAGTAGTTTAATTTTTTGGTGATATCGAGCAGCTATTTTTTTAAAGTAACTCCTGAAGTACCAATCTGCGAAATCGCCAGCCTCGTCCCCGACTCCCCGGCGATAAATATCGCTCACATACCATGCACCATGGTAGCGGGGTCATCGGTGTGTATAAATTGAAACAATATTGCCGTTATATTGTTTAATAAACATCGGGCGGACGGGCTGGGCCACATCCCGCGCCCGCATTCTGTCTTCGGATATTCGATCGCAAAACAATTGCACTTACATTGTTTTGTGTTCATTGCCGCGAGGTGAGCGACGCCAGTGGAGTACTTAGAACCTTTCGACATAACTTATGTGACATACCTGTGGGTTGCGTCTCGTCACTCGGCTGCGCCAAATGTGGAACTCGAGGAGCGTTAGGTGAGGTACGTCCTACGTCTGCTCTGACTCACTTTCATTTACAAAACTAGACGGACGGAAAACTTGTGATAACTACCTAATATTACATTCCTATGCCAAGCGGGAAGGACTGTCTCCGTACCTTCAACTTCGACCCGCGATGTGGAAGATTTTCGTGTTTTTTTTTTCGTAACAGCGACTTTATATATTTTTCTGACACTTTGAAATAACCCTGAAAATATAAGCCTTTTTAAATGTCTTTAATTAAAATAGTTTCCGGAGGCCCTCAGTTGAAAACGTAGACATCGGAAAGTTGTTGCAAGCAATTGATCAATAACGTGTGGTATATTTTCTCAATACATTTGGCGACTATGTCTTAAACAGTGAGCAGTTGACCGTCGGGAGGAGACAGTGTCTACATCCAGTACAGTACGCCGGCAAAAGAAAGCACAGAGTACCGTTGCCGAGGCGACACATCTCTTACATGGTAATTATCCGCCGCAGAGTATTTCTAGTTACGATAAAAACGATCGTAATGTTTGTTTGTCATGAAGGGAGGTGTACCTTGTGGGCACTCGGTGCATGCAGACGGAGGAGGGCGGGCGCGGCGGGCGGGCGGGGCACAGGCGCTGCAGCACGCAGGGCGCCAAGCTCAGCGCCGCCAGCGCCGCGAATACCACCTGGAGCAGCATCCGACACCGCACCTCTTAGTGGGAACAGATAATAATACGGTGTAATTACCTTGTTTATTATCCATGTTTTATCGTTGATTTTAACTTACCGCTCACGAACTCCACGAAATAATTAATGAATATTCCACATTTATTATACAATTCAGTACAAGCTGCACTTGGAAGTGAATTGTACCAGTTGTATTGGAGCGCACAACGCATACACGAAATTTTAGCAGACACAAGAATGATTTAGAAAAATATAACGTATGCAACCACTGACGGGTGACAAAGTGACAAGTGTAGAAAATGACAGTTGACATGATTTTACGAAGGAGGCAAACGAGCGAGATACGTCTTGGATCAACAGCTATAGTTCTTCCATCCCGCCAGCGCAATCAGCACTCGGCGGATTGAATATCCAAGCGACGAGCTACTTAGGTGCATAGGCCTGAGTGTGCCGCTGTTGGTTATATTACTTGAAAGGGATAAAAAAAGGATATTTCCGATCCATGCCTACCTGTCATATCTTTTACACAATACTAGTGGAGTTGAGCCGACTTGACCGGTGAAATACCACGACCTTACGAGGACAGGCGTCAAGTTCAAGTACTCTGCATTTCGTCTGATGAGTGACGGGCTGTAGACTCACTTCTAGTCCTCCTCCCATTCCCTTCTTCTAAAAAAAAAGCTATAGATATATATTTTGAGCTCCGCTGCGGCCTGTCCTCGGTGGAGTTGTGAGACAAGTAAGAATCAAATATTTATATCTAGCACTAGACCGTATCCCCCGGCAGCACTCGCTTCGTTTCTTCATGTTTGTCTTCATATTTCTATACTTATTTATCAAATGTTCATTTTCAATGCATACAGTTATTTTAAATTACGTCTTAAAGGTAAAGGTTTCAAAAAGAAACAATGTGTAAATTAATGATTTTATTTACATTACTCGACTATTCGCTACATTAACACCGCCGCCTCGGGCGACACGTTACTCACACTCCGATATACTATCTTCTCGTCCTACGATCTATGTTCTCTAGAGCTATGGAACTCCACGATCACGACGCTGCACGGTACCACAATCAAACTGCACGTGCAAATAAAACATTGCAAGAAGTCAAGTTCATACAAAAATAAATACCATTTTTGACATTTTTTTTTATATTTATAACAAACAATTAATGTAAGCAGGTATCGTTGCTGTCCACCGGCTACACGCACCGATGGTAGCGGCAGTGGTGGCGGGAGTATCCTGTCACACCTCCCGGAGCACTGTGATCGTAACTGATCAGAGCAGTCGCACTGGACCTGGGAGGACATGCTCTTAGCGAGCTCCGGACAGCTCAATAATGTTATGGAGTTGCTTAGCGTTTGTCGAATTTGCAGTATGGATTTCTTGGAGTAAACGCGTCAACACCAGGCCTCGAGCTCGCGAGGGGGAATTACTTTCACAATACATATTCTATTTGTCATTTGATTTAATTTCTCTACGTCACCCCTCCCCGCGCCCCGCGCCCCGCGCCCGCTGCCAGCTGTGCGGCTCGTTCTCTTACACTCTACACTGAGCGCACTGTGCTCGCTGACGAACCACATCGCTCGGACACAAACAAACACTATACAAATACTAACATATTCAAGATCGACTACACTTGACAACGTCCCAGGGGGACAAAGTTTGACATTTGGCCGCCCTCCGCTAACACGACCGCGACCACTGGAACAGTGTCAGTTTGTGCTTGTACGTATACAGTTTGTACGAAACGCATAAACAAGAGCACGTCGTAACGTGTCGACACTGTCCGCTGCGGGCGCGGCGCGGAGCGTGTCGGAGCGTGTCGGAGCGAGCTACAGAAACCTTCACGTCGAGTTCCAAGAGTACGTTCTTGCACATTGTTTTGCGGACTCGCCGACATCTCGTGGTGTCTGCAGGAGCGACGCGGCAGTCCGGCGCGAGGGCGAGTCTAGCAGCTGGGCGTCTGTTTGTGTCGGAATGCGCCGATGATGGCTTACGGCTCGTCCTCGTCCTGTTAAGAAATGTTTAGAGATATATATGGATACAGCTCGTACTGTGCCGACCCTACAACCATCCGGGTGATCGGTGGTAACACAAGTTGTATTTAGACATTTTATGACCCTAGTTCCGGCAGTCTCTTTAGTTTCAGTATGGCTCACACATCGCTCGTAGAAAGTGTGGAAATGGAGACATAAAGTGTGAGCCATCTCAGGACTTAGACATGGTGGAGGTTGATAATTATGAAAAAAGTGTAGGAGTAAGGACCGATGATAATAACAATGTCAAGAAGATTCGTATAAAGAGTGTGGCGTACGTGAGCGCCGCGTGCGCTAGACGGGCTGCGCGGGCGGCTGCGGCGCGGGCGGGCGGGCGGCGCGGCTGGCGTGGC
>JAABKM020000010.1:52201-71728 GCA_016277805.2 Papilio aristodemus | reverse complement strand
GCGGCGCGGCTGGCGTGGCGCGCGCGGCGGCCGCGGCAGTAGAGGCGCAGCAGCACGGCCGCGAACACCAGCAGCACGCCGCACGCGCCGCCCGCGGACACCGCGTGCCCGTACACCGCGCAGGACACCAGGATCGACACGGCCTGTCGGGGACACCGCCGCAACACATTATTTAAATTTTCGACGTTCGTATATTAGGTGTAAATTTATTGCTGCAACCGCAAGTAATAATAATAATAAAGCGGCCGTGCTGTCTCCGGAGAGGTCGCCGCCCCGTGTTATGGTGGACGTGTTGTTAGCTGTCGCGCCGCCTCACCTGTCTGAGCGTCATGATGATGGTGAAGACGACGGCGCCGAAGCGCGCGATGGTGCGGTAGATGAGCATCTGGCCGACGGCGGAGCTGAGCGACAGCAGCAGGCAGTCCGTCACGAACACCGGGTGCTGCGGCACACGTCACGACACGTTCACTGTACGGACCTGACAACTGTTAAAGTATCGACGAGCCGCGTGAACCGTGTCTCGGTAGATACATGATACCGCTAGTGGAGACTCGCCTGCAGCAGCGTGAGGCGAGCGCGCGCGCGCGGCGCCTGCGTGCGGGGCAGCGCGGCGGCGGTGAGCGCCAGCGAGCACAGGTTGACGGCGGCCAGCATCTGCAGCGGGCGCGGCGAGTGGCGCGCGAACAGCGCCGCCTGCCACGAGGACGTGAAGCTGTCGCACGCCATGTACAACGCCAGCAGCGC
This sequence comes from Papilio aristodemus, assembly GCA_016277805.2. NCBI lineage: Eukaryota > Metazoa > Arthropoda > Insecta > Lepidoptera > Papilionidae > Papilio > Papilio aristodemus. The sequence continues at coordinate 70,984 of JAABKM020000010.1, read as the reverse complement.
CAGCCCCGACCCCGTGGTGGCGGCGGACACTGCCAACACCACGCATGTACAGTATGTTACCTGCGCCGAGGACACGATCGTCTGCTAGGAACCGCCAGACTAGCTGCCGTCGCCTGTATTAAGCTACTGCACGTTTGAACACGGCAGTCAAGGCGGGTAAAGATGAGTTAGTGAAGCAGGCAATGAGCGGTGAGCGGTGAGCGATGAGTGGTGAGCGGTGAGTGGTGAGCGGTGAGTGATGAGCGGTGAGCGATGAGTGGTGAGTGGTGAGCGGTGAGTGGTGAGCAGTGAGTAGTGAGTGGTGAGTGGTGAGCGGTGAGTGGTGAGCAGTGAGTAGTGAGTGGTTAGCGGTGAGTGGTGAGCGGTGAGCGGTGAGTGGTGAGCGGTGAGCGGTGAGCGCAGTACCGGCGTAGTCGTCGTGGCTGCCGAACATGAAGAGCGCCATGCCGAGCGAGATGAGCACGGCGGTGGCGTACTCGTACGGCTCGTACTTGTGCCGCGAGATCAGCTTGCCCATCAGCATCACCGGGATCACCTTGCACGACTTGGACAGCACCTGCACCGCACACACACACACACACAGGTAAGAATGCTGCATGAAAAACATAAAACAAAATTCTGGCGCTCCTTAGTTATCTTAATCTATTACATGGCGTTGTATTGTTTGAATTCATCTTGTTGTTTTTCCGATATCTTTATTGTGTTCATCTCTCATATTCCGCACTTTTTATTATATTATCTAACATTAGCACTCTTACTAACGCTAGAGACTAGGCAGAGAAATCAGAGATAGAGCCGGCTGACACAGCGCGCACCTGCGTGGGGAAACTGACGAACTTGAGCGCCTCGTACTGGCACCAGGCGCTGATGATGTTGGTGAGGGCGCAGTAGCTGAACTTGTAGAGCGGCGCCACGAGCACCGGCTGGCCGCGCCACAGCAGCCGACCCAGTGCCAGCAGGAATGCCAGCAGCCGGTTCACGAACACCAGCAGCTGCGAGTCGTTGAACCGCACCAGGCTGCCGTCCGCCATCACGTAGTTCTACCACAACCTCATCGTCACACTCAACACAGTGAGCAAACCGAACATCTTAGAATAAGGTTCAAAATAAAATATTTAACAATGCGTTCGGCAAATACAACCAATCCCTTGATACTGGTATGATTGGACTGAGGGTATGCTGTAATAAGAACAAATGTTATGAATGCGACCCAAAACGCATGGTATGAGATTTGCTTCTAAACTTTATGGTTTCTAGGTTTTTGGTGCGAACCTCCCGAGTGTATCCGTGTGTGTCCGAGTGCCGTGCTATCATACACATGTAGCACTAACCTGCGTCATGATCTTCTCCTGCAGCAAGCCCCATACGAGGTAGGCAGCCATGAGGCCGATGAAGCAGAACACGAGCTCGACGCACTCGCGGCCCTCCTGGCGTGTCGGCTTAGCGGCCTCGGGCAGCCGCTCGCCCGCCTCGCCGAAGCACGCCACCAGCAAGCGCGACAGTCGCGTCTTGTTTGCTGATCCAAACAAAATGAATCATACCACAAACTATCCGAACGCGTTATCGAGACGAGAGTGTCAGCGAAGTACAGCACGGAGGCGAGGGCAGCATGTTAAATGTTATTATGACATTTTTTGAAACATTGCAACATTTGTTAATTGGATAAAAATGTATAAGGAAATGAAAATTAATCCAACTATTAAAATTTAACATTAACAATGTCATTGTAAATGATTATGTGAATAGTACAACATTGTCGTTGATGTTTACGAAACGCAAATAATCGAAGAGCTTGCGGTCAACAGCCTGACATCGATGAATAATCGATATCATACGATTAGCTCAATTACAGATAGAGAGTTGTACACACGAGTACACGGTCGGCAGCGGCGGCTTGTCGGGCTCGCATCGACAAGCCAACGGCGCTGACTGGACAATGGCGGCTTATCTCTGCCGATAACAATCGATCACTCTAACAGGCCGCTTTGGCGAACACATTGCCAGCCGATATCATTACCACCGACGTTTAGACATATGGAAAAATATAAAAAAAAAATTGACAAAAAATTGGCGCAAATCGTCTCGCGACGTATTAAGACAACATGACATGCAGTTTATATTTTGTTACTATTTCTCCGCCGTCAAGATATCATGGAAATACTAATTCCGAGCGTTGCTGACTCATTACGATATAAATTTATGAACAGTAATTATTGGTTGTTTTTAATTATTATTTCCGCGGCATATCGAATAACGCCGCGAGACTGCTACCGCAGCCGAAATGATAATATGTTTGTCAGCACACATAATTTATATAATTAAAGAGCCGGGCTGTAATTAAAGAAGTGCATCAAATGGTATTTATGACCGGGCCGAATAAGAATATATGAGGAGAGTTGTAACACCTACTGTAGCAGTATCAAATTAACTATGAGTGTACAAGGCCACTTGGTGTACGCAACAAATTAGCGAATATATTTTAATAAATTATTTGTTAATTAGTTTCTGGTTTGTTTATTGCAAAAACATAAATTACAATTTTTATCATGTCGCTTATCTACTCAGAATTTTAAATTTAAATTATATTCATTACATTATGGGTAATTCACAGAAATACTTTTTTAATTTACAAATTGAAAAGGAGAGTTTCAGGGTGTACCTGCCCAATTAAATATTAGCAGCAGGAAATGTAAACTGATGGGACTACAAATATTCTATATTAAACTGTGTTCACCAATAATGAAATAAATTGACAAATATATAGGCGGTTGAGGAGTCATTTTCAGAACTTTATACATATATAGTGCTCAAAATGACACCTCAACCGCCCCCTCCTTTAAGTAGAGAAATATAAGATTGAAATTATTGTTATTGACTGTTGTCTTGTCAAGGGTTGTGATAATGGTGCAGAAGCATACTTACTTATTTTTTCAAAGTAGTTGGTTTTCTCAAGGTACTTGTAAAGGATGTAGCCGGGCACCAGGATCGTGGAGTAGCCCACCAGGTTCAACAGCAACCGGAAACACCTGGAGTGAAGTTAATTCAAGCTGTTTCATATTTAATTCTATATTTACCCAAGAGGCATAACCAAACAAATCTGTGAGCATATCTCATATAAGCTAAAGATTATAAAAAGATACTTGGAGAATTAGAAATCTGATAAAAAAAGTTATGTCTAATATCTCCCTGACCTCCCTAACCCTTTCATTAATACTACTAGTGGAAGGGTTAATGTTCCCACTTTCAGCATGGTGCTCCATTGTAGTCAATGTACTCCTCAACGAGGCCTACAGTAACTAAAGGGTTAAGGTAATAAATACCAAACAGTTTGGTTTAAAGTATAAAATTTATTATACATAATTCTGGCAACTTGTTACACATATAGTAGGGAGATCCAATGGTAGAATTTGTATGAATATGACAGTTCATGTTTAAATAATTACATACCATGAGTACTCGGAGTCAATGAGCGATTCCGTCTGCTCATAGACATTGAGCAGCTCCTGGTACAGGTCGCTGCTCACCCACGCCAGCAACAGGCAAGAGACCAGCATACATCTGAACAGAGCCCCAGTAACAGAGTGAATCAGTTAATGTAGAATATACGTAAACCGGGAACCTACAATAATCATCGCAATTCACATCGGGTATGTTTTATATTAAGAATTATCAGAAGTCATTTTAACTTTTATAAGTCTGGACACAAACCTGACTCTGTGAGACTCGTCAATACCGTCAATAAAACTATCACTATCAGGACATCAACAAACAATCACATGGAATAAATAATAACTTATCTAGCTATTCTGGGAATGTTGCTGAAATAACAAACAATACAAAATTTTACAATACACAACATTCACTCACCCAATAACTAGTCGCGATCGCATTTTGATTGATTTAAAACTATGAATACAGATCTAATAAAATACTGCTTGATATGTTTAATTATAATTTTGTTTATATTTTATAAAATTTACTTAAAATAATTGTTTGCCATGTCGAACGATGTTATTCCCCCACCCCATCACATGTTTAACTGTCAATGTCAGAATGTCAAATTTGTTCATGTTTTTTTCCTTTACGAAAAAATGAGAAGTGTAAGTCGTAGAGCCATTTTATTGAAAATAAAATTTTTATTTCAAAACTTAATTGGTGAGTAAAATAATATACAGAGATATACCCAATATACTATGGTCAAATATCTGTTTATATATAAAATAGTGTTAATTTAACTTTATTCTTTATCAAAGTATTAATTTAATTAAGGGAGGCAAAAACCTTGACAAATTGAGACTAATGAAATTGACACTATTGGATTATTATGTTATCTATGTGGCATCAAACATATATTTATACTCATATTTTAGATATCCATTTTTTCTGCACTATATTTTAGAGTGGCATATAAATCTGAAAAAAGTTATAAATTTTGTTTTTTAAATACATGCTAACAGAATCATTTTTAAAATGTCTTTGTTTAGAAAACAGTATTTCACATTAAAGCAAAAATGATGTGGCAAGACGCTGTGATGCTACTACTGGAATTTTTAGCGGCTGTTTGTGCTGTAGCTCTTTGTGGGCCATGTTTACTAGCGTGCGCTAGGAGATTGATTCTTGGGGATGAGCTGCTGCAGAGAGGCGGCCACGTCGTGCATGAGGCAGAAGTGCTGGGCTGCGACGAGCCAGCCTGTCCGTACTACAAAAAGAATATACGATATTTAATGGTTCCAGCGGCGAGAAGGCGGCAATATGGTTCGCCATCTCGATCATGATCCTAATTATTCGTTGTTTTTTAATTACTATTTAATAAAAGGGTTTTTTGTCTTTCTATAAACAGATTTTTTTTTCGAAGCGTATGAATGTAAAGTGGATAAAGTTTTTTTTTACTTGTAACGTAGAAAATTAATATGAACCGGTAAATTTGATATTACACAAATGTTTATGCAAACGAGTATATACTTACATATGTTATTTGTGATATGGAACAAGTCTTCTTTATTATCACAAGTATCACAATCTCCGCCTGCCCCTTAGGGATACGGACTTGAAATTTATTAAATAAATGATTTGTTTACTGTCTCGGTTGCCCGGTTGTATTAAGGTACGGCTGCAAAGGTCAGGTCTTAGATTAAAATCTTGGGTCGGGCAAAATGATAATGGGTATTTTTGAATTCGATATCAGCCCGTAGAGTCAATTGTATCCGAAATAGTGATAGGTTCGGCCCAATCACATCATGGGACGAAAAAACATGTAGCGAAATATGGGTTGGACCTCTGTTTACCCCTTCGTGGAAGATGGACGTGATATATGATTCTTTTGCCGATGATATAACGATAGCAAAAATAATAAGGCAAATATAAATGGGTAATACAATAATATAAGGGTCTACAGTAGCAGTTACTTCCGCCGCTATATTTGCCGACCAATTACGTTCAGGAATCGACGAAAATGATATTGCCCATTTACTTATATTTTTTTTATTTTACAAATCCACTGTTACTATTTACGGCTTATTTTGTGTTCGGAGCTGTAGGTTGTGACGAAAATATTGTCATGTATCTATGTTATAAAAGACGACGCGGGGCTGTTGGCCGATTTGCTCGTTGTCCAGAAAGATGTCGGGGTCGCGCTTGTAAGGTGGACGCGTGCTGAGAGCGCGCAGGCGAAGAGTGGCGCGCGGCGTCCGTGGCGGCCGAGTCTCGCGCGACTGATTGCTGCGCCCTCTGCACAAGCTCGAGCTCTCTACACTTCGAGCTTTGATCTGTCAATAATTGATAAAAGATTAATTAGCGGAACAATGAAGTTGGGATACAATCTGTCGCTTTTTACAGAAACGGTCACGCAACTTCAGATATTATATTTAGTTATTAACCTCTTCTAAATAACAACTCAATAAAATAACAACAATATTTCCACTTAAAATCGTCATAATACAAATAGAGTCCGTAAAAATAAAAGAGTAAAGAAGACAAAACTGTAAGACCAAGGTGACCCTAGATATCAGAACTAGGTAACAAGGTCATACTGAAGTTCGCCCAAATGGATCTAATAAAAAAAATAAAAAAGTTAAATATCACAGTGTTAATATGACAGTGGTCTCAAGGAGCGGCGACAAGATACTTTATCGTAAATATAACAGAGCGTTATAATTCACTACGAAGCCTACTCTGATATTACTAAATTTAGACGAGTACAAGTACCACTGAGCCACCCGGTCACACTTATATTGGTATCGTTGTTATAACAACAGAAGCCGATCACTCACGCTGGCCATCACGTAGTGCCAGCGTACCATGAACGCCAGCAGGGTCACCACCACTACCAGCACGTGCAGCATATTCATGGCGCTCGGCGATTGACCGTCCGCCTGCAGTATCGTGTCACATCAGCTGGCACACTGCTCGCATGCAGCCGCTACCCGCCAAACTTGTCGGCGCGCCCGTACATCAGGTCATTGCATTTTGAATTGTATTTAATTTTGTAATTGTAATTGTATTTTATAGAAAAACTTGACAACTGATGTTTTGATTCATCGGATTATTTGATAACTTTTTTTTGTAATTTTTACTGTTATGTTAAGGCAAAAAGTTTTTAGTAAGCAATTAAGTTATTAAATGTAATACATACTCTTTGCACCTAAACTCAATCCTATAAGTTAGCTAGTGTAAACAAAAATTCTATGTCGCAAAAAAGGAGAGAGTATAGGTTCCTTTTCCTCTCAGCTCACTACTAGACACCCGTATCGTGTGCTGTCGTTCTCATTTGTCCCAAAGTATAATTACAGATTGTTGGTTGAACTCGTTTATTCGCGCGTGACAGTGAGCGAGTCTGTTGCTGACTCGCCAACTGTTCTAGTCGTAGTTTTATTAATTTAATGTACCTACCCGTGTCGTCAAAATGTCTTCAAGGTTTTAAAAACACACTAGAATAATTTATTTGTATTCTTTTGTTTATGGTGTTGTAGGTAACCGATATGATTGGTAGTTGTGCGCGTGGCCGTACGACGGCGCGGGGTGAGCAGACCCAGCGGGCGGACGTCACCCGGCGCCTACCTATGCCCGCTATCTGCAGGGCTGGTGCTGTGGTATTTTCGTCCTGTGCACTTTATCTCCGTCAACGAGAGCGCGAGATAAGGCATGTTGTTTGGAGCATCCTATTCGGTTGTCGCTAGGTGCGGCGACCTCGCAATGTTCCTTACATATTTTTTTTATAGAAAACAAACCAGGAAATAGCCTGCGGTCACATTAGTTATCGCTAACCACTTTTACAACTTACGCTACAAACAACTTATTGCAAAACTAAGCAAAAGACAGAAGCTTAAGGTGAAAAGAATGAATTGAAAAAAAACGTCACCGTACACAGGAAATTATTGTATATTATGTAACAGTGTAATTGGCATAATCTAGTGGTGATACATTACGGTGATGGCAAAAACCAAAGGGAAATATCAGAAATTAATATTATTCTATGTATGACCACAATGTTACCAAATAAGAACAAAAGTTATACTTTGTGGTTTGGGCGACGTAAAAATAAATGTTATGTTAGTTTATGCCATCATGTATAATATAATATAATACTTAGTCGCTGGTACGAAGAATATATACCTCGCCACACTTTCTCTCTTGTCGGTCATATATTATACCTAGACGATATGAAATAGTCGAGATGTTTATTTGTTCTCTTATCAGAATGCAGTTATTTAACAATTGATCCTCCTACTCCCCCTGCGAGACACAAAGTTCACATCGTCTTTCATTTAGCTAAAATAAAGTGATATACGTGAGGTACAAGCTCTGCAAAATTTGAAATACATCGTTTGTATTTTGAATTTAATTTTCGATACATTTAATATTAAAAGTCAATTATTTATTGCAAAAATACAAACAAAAAGCGATCTTAGTCGACCGTGACAGGACTCGAACCTGCAATCTTCGGATCCGAAGTCCGACGCCTTATCCATTAGGCCACACGGTCACGTTTTAAAGTTATAAACTAATGATATACTTTCAATTATAAAAACTAAATTTCGAAGTAAACCTAGATTAAACTAATTTTAACGGCTCATAAGAAGAGTTAATTCCACGTAAGTCGAGATGATAGGATATTTGTTGATTTTAAAAGGTTCGGAAAGTGTTCTGCAAGGTGAGGTGAGGCGGCCGGCTCGAAGTCCCTATCAGACTCTACAGGACTTACTACGTTTCCGCGCGGCCCACTGACTTAAATGTTATATTATTTCTTTTTACAGATTTTAAGTTTCATAAAATTCCCAAAGATGGCGGTGTCTTTTCGTTTCTTAACTTCAACATGTTTCGTCATCGCGATTGTCTTGACTTAAAAACACATGCGACGCCGGGCCAGATTGCTAGTTTACATCTCTTAATTATAGTTCGACTTTACACGATATTGCACTGATCGGAGCAGTACATTTCCAGAGTAGTATGGGAAGCGCACGACTCGCTCCCGACCGACATAACAATCAAGGTATTTGCTAAACGACACAATGCGACAACGAGATAATCGCCAACAAACAAACAACACAGTATATAGTGGCACCATTGCACGACATATACGGCGCACGATGCCTTAACGGGAAAGGAAGCGGCCAATGTACAGCGCACAAAAATGGCGACGAATTCGCTATTGTCCGTCGCTCTACGGCACAAACCTGCCAAGTGCTAGCGAACAAATGGCACTTATCATAAACTTACCATCGTGATGCATCACTTCTGAATTCAATAGAGAACTTAATAGAGTTAACAATTGTTGTACGGTGGCCGGCGGCGCTAATCGTAGGCCCGCAAACGAACACGCTACGTGACGGCGATTATAACTGATGTTACAATATTCGCGAGTAAAAAAAGTATTTATTGCTGATCTTTAGGAATCACTTACGTATAGTAACTCTTCCTTAGTTCATACTTTGACCAGTTTAGGCAGCATTGACTCAGTAACTTCACTTTGGACACAAACAGTTATTTTATTGATCGCATCGCAACGCACGGAAGTGACGTGCCCGGGCATTCGTAGCATGTGCTACGAAATTTATACAAAATACTTTCCGCAAGGGAGGGTGTGGGGCGGCATACACTGTCTCAATGAAAAACCACAAAACTACCGCACTCCGTGAAAATAATGCACGCAGAATGTACGAGCACAGATCGGCGGTAACTTGTAACTTAACATAGCATAAGTGACAGGTATTCTGAATGGTTGAATCCGGATACTCTTTTTGAACAAAAAAAAAAGTTTTTTCCTCATATACATTAATTTTATTAAATTAATTAAGGTGTTCAGTAATTGTCGAGGGATTCTTATTTCATCCGTGATTGGCACCAAACAAGCATCTACTTTAAAAGTTTCCTTTTTCGTAATACGAAAAGCGATAGAATAATAAATATATGATCAACACCAATGTTCTTAGACCAACGTACACAGCCGGCTTTTAAGGAGCTGATTGGGAAAAAACAAGTTATTGTTATCGCCGTGTATTTTGTGAAATATCGGTTTGGCATCTGGGTCTAGGCCTAGATGTTTACCTGGGAGCCGTGTGCGCGCTATATGTTATACATACATTGTGGTTGTTGTGTTGTTGATGTAGAGCCGGCAGCCGACAAGCGGCGTCATCAGTGGTCACTGGTCACTGGTCACACTCAGTGCGCGCGAAGCTCTGATCGGTAGTGCTTGTGTACCGCGCACGCTTGCACTCGCTGCGCGCAACTCGACACGATATCTCGTACTGTTAGAGGATTTCCCGAAGTTTATTTTGTGTTCTTTTAAAGTATTTTATGATACAAGTAAGTTTCTCTACTTTTTCTAGGATTTAATTTCGTAATCTATTTATTTTATTGTAGCAAAAATCACTTAAATAAAGAGATAATTTTTCCAGTAAAATTTTACAAATATAAATTTTCTGTAGATATAGTAAATTATTTAGAATTTAATAACATAAATTGATTTATAAGTGTTACCAAGAAGTGCGCATAAACTTTGTCTCCTTAATAATAATAATATAAACAAGAAAACAATGCTTAGTAAAATTATTATTATTTTACATTTTTATAAATATTAATAGAATTTATATTTCCCCTTAACTTAATTAATACCATAAATACAAAAATATTTAATAATAACTGAAATCTATAAAAACAAAAATACGCGCCCTCTTTGTTCCTTGGCGATACAAAACTATCTATAAACTACTTATTTTAAAATAATCACTGTTGTACATACAAATAAACAGGCTTTTTATTAATTTTGATAAATATTAAAACAAATCTAAATTGATATTATTATATTAATGTCAATCAAATACTTTAAAGTGAAGAAATAAGACACGGACACAATAATGCCTTTAACAAACTCGCAGGTGAGCGCGACACAGTCATACCCTGGAGCAACATAAGGGTAAAAGCTTCCTTACTTATAAACATAAGTAAATTCGATATTTGATTACCTTATATATATTGTTAGTCCAGGGTTCGAGTCTGGGATCAGAGAATTCATAAAACTTGTAAGTTACGTAACGATAAAACTTCTGTGACTAGACAATTGAAAGTGATAGATTCCCTGAGGACATTATAAACAAAACAGTTAGCTTGTCTGTCAGTAGCAGGAACATCTATTGTTAACACGTTATCCCGCTAAATTTAAATCCTAATTAAAAGTTCTTGTAGACTATTTAAATAAAGTGAAATAAATCTCAAACTGCCGCAAAACATAATTATGTGAGGTGTCGACGGAGGACAGGGCTGATCATTGTCCTCTAGTAGACCACCAGCACTGTTTGTTGTTCTTCCTGAGGCACTCTCTTAGGGACAGATAACCTCAGAACTTTATATGGTCGCAACTCGAATTGCGATTAAGGTAAGCTCAGTTAAGATTGGAACACGTAAATATACGAGTAGCACTGGTGGTTGCGCCATGTCTTGTTCCCGAGCGATTATTTTAAAATATTCACTATTTAAAATGTATTAGATGTTTCGTATGATGTAGGATGTTCGCAGAATGACCGAACGTGTCATACATACACATAGTTTTTAAATTTAATGATACAAAAAACTTTACATGACATGTAAAAATATTCATTATTCAAAATACATACAACATTGATTCTATTACATGACAAAAGTTTATAAATTGCCCCCACCTTTCATACGCGTAGTTCCGAGTCAAAATCTGATGCCGCGTCTCGGGAGACATCAGTTTACACTAATATTATTATGTTTTTATATATTAATTAATCTAAATTAACAAAGCTTCAAAATTATATCAAAATCGGCCAATTCGTGCAAAAGGTGTCGTGGCCTCTACCATTGTGTCAAATGTGTAAATCTATTCATGCTTGCAGAATATCGACATGTCAAAGAACTCTCTCCTTTGTTCCCTTTTTCTAAATAAAAAAAGAACATATTTCATATATTTTCTGCGCCCGGAGACTTAACGAGGGTTCAATTAAAATACTAGCTTTGAAACGGTTAACAATGTGAAAGTCCCGTCTTTTCTTCGAACATCAAATCGCGACGGTTGTCGGCTTTTAAAAACTGGAAAACTTGACGTAACGCTTCAACTTCTGTGAAATGAAAGACATCAGAGCTTTTAATTCCAAGCGCCGCGCTAGCAGCTCTAAGCAGCAATAAGTATAGTAGTAGTAGCGATACCTTGTATGTGCCAAGTTCTCGTATCTTCATGGTTCGCGCAAAGAGTGAGGCGTATTAAACTGACTCACAACTATCATTTTACTTCCAACAATGTAATACCAGACATTCTGCGTCCTGCAGTCGCCGATCTTCCAACATATGTGTACAAAAACAACTATTGAAATCGGAGGGAATCAATTTGACTGTCCAAATATAAACCTAACACTGCAACAGATAGACATATTTAGTTATTCTGATTATTGTTCAAACTACACAATCGCCGAGAGTAAAAGTCCATCTGCCACATTTCACAATCAACGCATGTTAATTCAGTCATATCGAGTGGGTCGTCTCGGGCGCGATAGAATTTCAAATGATTGTGCCAGCGCCAGCGCCAGCGGGAGCGGCCGCCTCGACTCCCTGAATAATTCATCTGTCATCTCACCGAGCACAAACAGGTTGACCCAATACTGTTAACTAGCATCAAATAACACTGAATTACAATAACATTTACAATAATGCAGCCTGGCAGCCTTGTGCGGTAAATACGGTAAAGTATTAAAAATGAAACTGGGACCTAAGAGAAGAGTTTGAAGTTAGCTATCTTGCTACCGGACACCGCAAGATGTAGAGGTTGCAAGTCACTACTTAGTTTACGGCGCGATATTGTTATTCTTGATGCATGTGACAAACACAACAGAAAATGGGCAAAGCAATTATTGTGTGTCATTCCATTGTTTGCTAGGAGGGCGGGATGAGGTGCGTGACGGGCGGGGCCGCGGTCATCATATTTGGAGCAGTAGAAGAATCTTATGACAGTGTCATTTGTTGTTTTTATAACTCTAATAAGTTTGATGCCTACTAATACAAATTCAGTACAAAAAGTGGGCTATGAGGACTCTTTTTTTATTAATCAAAATAAAAAAAATTAGATCGAAAATTTAACGACACCAACAACAGTTTTACCAAATCTAAAAAATCAAATATCTAACACATTAAAACCTTTTCAAAACGTGAGCGTTTAATAAATAATGTTTAATATTATTATTATCTTCTCATTAATGGTGTTGTTCCATTAAACCGATTGTGTTTAATGTGTACATTACATTAACTATTAGAGAGAAATTCAGAGACTCGGAGCTAAATTAAGCTTTAACTACCCAATTACACAAAACTAATTCATTAACTAAATGAGTTTACAGTTTATTTAAGATAATTGTATCATAAAGTGATTGACCGGCGTAGCAATGAACGTAGCAGGGACGAGTGTGATTCGTCATTGAAATAAAATGAAATTTCATTTTTTCTCTTTTATGACAGTGGCCTATTAATGTTAGCTACAAATTTGGATCCTAAAAAAATTACATTTCGTGAGAAGCACGCGCAGATACAATGCTTTCTGCATTTCTCGGTGCTCCCGAACCTGATAACAATGATGACAGTCCCATTATTGAATAGGTCGGTACACAGTGCCGGTGTGGCGGGGCGGGGCGCCGCTACAACTGGGCCGGCCGATAACTGGCGCTGGCGCTACGAATCACAGGCGGTGCATTATTCAAGAAAAAATCACAATAACTGCATCATTTTTTCTTCCTTACACCTCACATCATATCGAAAGCTTGCCGTTACGACTTTGATTTTTTAATGCTTATCTTCTTTATCCGAATTGAGGTCGAATTACCAAAACACCTTTCAGAATGTTCGCATTAATCTCAAGAGGGAGCTGTAGTCAACTGATAAGACTACAATACCGACCACCTTGTACAACGAAGTTTTCTTTTTTTGCAGGCAATAAACATGCGGCAGGTCCTCAACAGGAGCACATAGTGAGGCGTCTTGTACGAACCACCCAAAGCGCGACACCAAAGAATAACAATGGAGAATATGCTATCGACGTTCGCTCCGCTGTTGAGCACCGAGGAGTCGAACACGACGGAGGCAGCGGTGGCAGCCGGCCCGCTACGGCACGGCGGCCATGTGTTCATGGCGCTGGTGAAGGTAGTGTACGCGGTGGGCATCGCGGGCAACGCGGCCGCGATCGTGGCGCTGCGGCGCGGCGAGCGGCGCGTCAGGAACCGCAAGCACCTGCTGCTGCTCACTTCGCTCGCCGCCAACGACCTCGTCGCGCTCGTGAGTTGCATTCACAATAATTAGGATAAGTCAAACTAGTTCGGGTCACAATTTTCAGTTCATAATATAGCTAGTGCAAATATAAGTGCAATGTGAAGCGCAGACCGAGTTGAGTAGAGAGAGAAGCGATAAAGCCGCAGCGGACTTCGCCTACTTCTGGCGACCCCGTTTGAGACCGTCAATTAAATCCGTTCTTATGTTAGAATAAAAATAAATTTTTGTTATTTTTCGTCAAAGCAACGTTTCGGTCACAACTCAATGTAATTAATGTGCTTTGCGAACAAATAAAGAAAAGTAAATTGACATGGGTCACACGAAATTACAAATTAACACATTTTTTTTAAAGTAATACTGGACTAATAGACCCCGAAGGTTGTAGGAAAATGGATCACAAATTATCAGGCTTGTAATATCACCATTCATTTCAACAAATTATATTGCGTTTTTCAAATTAAGTGCTTGTACAAGTCAACAAATAACTGTTGCAAACGGGGATTTGCAGTAGACGAGGAAAATTGAGTCCAACGGACCGGTCCTGCGCTCGCCGACACTCGCCGACGCTCGAATAACCGTGGCCGCAAACTCCGCAGTCCGCACATCTATTGCTGCGTCTGATTGTCTGTCGCTGCTTGTGTTTGTGCTTATTAAAGTCCCTAGAGAGAGAGAGAGACGGCGGCTGTGAATGGTGCGTTCGGCCGCTCGACGTCCATTTGTCCAATCGCTGTCAATTTATCAATTGTTATTGATCAGATTTAACTAGATCAAGTGTTATTTGTGTTGTGTGCGCTCTGTGAGCTCTGTATGTCCTCTCGGTGTTGTGCCTGTTACCATTTTACCATGTAACGCCACATAGTTTTCTTTTATAATATTTGTACTTTACCGTACGTACCATATACGTTAATATTTGTGTATGTTTTTTGTTTTTAAAGTACGACTATTGTATGATGTCTGTACCGCAGTACCGGAAATTGGCTACACCTTAAAACATACGATTCTGATTTTGCAAGAATATCGGCCGGACAGGAGCCCGACCAGCGCGAGACCAGTCTCGCGCTCACTGCTCTCAACTTGTAGTTAAATATTAAAAATAAACACACAATGGATCAATAGCGAAAGATTCAATAAAGAACGATTGTGCTCTCGACGTAAACAATACGCTGAATGAAGGCAACACCGCGCCCAATTATTGCTAATGAGGTAAACGTTGATGTAACATGAGATATGAATGGATTACAATATTAAAAAAGTGGCCTGTATTAGGTTTATTGTAGCAATAAACTATGTCACCTTATTTGTGGTCTGAAGATTACAAAGCTTTCATATGAACAATGTTAATCGATCAATCTGATTCATAACGCGCATGGCGCTCGCAGCGGAACGTTAAGCTGCGCGGCGATAAAGTGCGTGTTTACAGGACGACTGCCACTTGTGTTGTAACACGCGCCTTGGCTTAAAGTATCATTCTGTCCAGAATATTGAGACGTAGTTAATATTTTAACGTTGAAAATAGTTGAGATTTATTAAGCGTGCTTACATTACTCTACGACACAAGATGTAAAGAGCCACGCGCGCTCAATGTACCGACGCGTGTTGTGTCGACTACGTGCCGGCGTATGTCTCTTTGTTATGCAAGTGTCGCTCTTGCAGGTGGGCATGATGTGCGCGATGGTGGTGTCGGAGCAGGTGCCGGGCGCGCGTAGCACGCGGCTGTACTGCGCTGCGCGCGTGCTGCTGCGCGTCTTCGGCGTCGGTAGCGTGTGCATCGCCGTCACCATGGCGCTCGAGCGATACCTTGCGCTCACCAGGCCCTTCCTCTACCAGAAGGTATTTGACCCCTTTTTTTATAAAATAAAGCAAACGAACAGCAGGTGACCTAACAGATCACCGACGCATTTCAACATCTGCAATATCAGAGGCGATGCAGAGGCGTTCCCCGATCACTGGCAAAAATATATTCGTGACACATCATGTCGAATTAATACCGACGCATAGTTAAGTGCAACTGTCTGTCAGTATGTTCGCGATGCAAATAGAATAAACACAGCGATTAGAGCTCATTAAATAATGTCGGCTCCTGGTTCCACGGTAATCGGCTCACGGAGTCGCACCTCTCCCGAGTGAGGACTTGATACAAGACAGAATTGTTTGAACTCCAGGCGGGCACAGGTTCAAGGTCCCGACATTTTGGCGCCTCGTAATTCGTACTCCGACATGTACCGGAAGTTATGGGTGTTTGTACTATTTTTATATTACTGCCTCGGTGGCGCAGAGGTATCACGTATTACGTATACGGTACGGTTGCAACGCTGAGGTCTCGGGTTCAAATCCCGTGTCGGGCAAGAGTGATATTTGGGTTTTTTCTACTTATTATCAGCCCGGAGTTTGGAATTTGTCCCCAATATGGCGATAGGCTCGCCACCTATCACATCGTAGGACGGAAAAACATACGGCGAAATGTGTGTACCAGTTGCATCTCTGCCTACCCCTTCGGGGAATATTAATGTTAGGTATGTTTTATTTATATTACAGCGTCTATTAAGTCATAGACTCGTCAGGGTAGTTGTTTTTTGTGCGAGTGTTATTGGCCACTATTAAAGTACTATTATTTATTTTTTAAGGAAAAGCCTCGACCGCAATGGTCGGGGGACCCGATATGCTCTTATTATATTCAGGGTCAGCGTAACTGAATTTATCGAATCGTTAATGTGGAAATTAATTAAATACCCCCGATACTTGGGATAAATGCTGGCAAACTATTGAGCTAGAACTAATGGCGCAAACTAAAATCTTTTACGACTCGATCTGTCATGTTTTTACAGACACGCTGCATTTATATGAAAAATATTTGCAGAAGTAACTTAATTGTTTTGTAATCTGCTAATTAACATAGTTATTGACTGCTGAGGTGGGCGGTCTCTAGTCGACGACAGTCGCCGTCCCCCTCCGCTAACCGCGATGTCCGCTGAAAATATTTACATCTGAAAT
This sequence comes from Papilio aristodemus, assembly GCA_016277805.2. NCBI lineage: Eukaryota > Metazoa > Arthropoda > Insecta > Lepidoptera > Papilionidae > Papilio > Papilio aristodemus. Next base: position 54,226 of record JAABKM020000010.1, on the reverse strand, counting down.
AGTCGACGATCACTTTGAGTTTTTTTTTTTTTCAGTAGTAAATGTTAGCAAATTATTGTATAAAAATATAAGCTTGAGTGAATCGATATGTCGTGGTAAGATCAGATCATAAGCCGCGTGTTTATGATCGTACTTCGTTTACAAAGCACATCTTCCATAAAGTGGCGAGTGCGTCGCGTCATCGCATTGTGATTTGTTTCGATCAGAAGTTTATGTATGTCAGTATAGCGAGACGAGACCATCATGTTCGTGTATTTTTACGATTTTGTTTTTATACTATTACATTGCAGAAAGGTAAAAATAGTACCGGCGGTGTAACCTGGTTACCCGGTTGATTTCTGCTCGACGAAACATATGATGACGTTCAATGTTACCTCGCACTCGACCGATGCTTTCCTGTTCGGGAGGAGCCCAGATGAGGAAAATATCAGACGCACTTATCACGACGAGCCAAAATAAACGCCAAAATTAAAAAAAAAACTTTACATTCTTCAAACAGTTTGTTTTAAGAAAGGAAAGTTTTATTTTTTTTTATTTAATTAAGTAAATCTCGAACATGAGAATGATCTTAAATATAAAATAAACTTCGCCATGTTTCTTTACGTATAAAATTGAACACGATCCCGGTGTTCGGTTGACAGAGCAACAGCAGCTTATTCAGGCTTCTCTTGAACCACGACCTCATTAATGGTCAGTAATTAGCTCCAATCCTTATCCGAATGTTTTCTCTCTAACAGTCGACGACACAGATTCGAACTTTATCTGTTTCACTCAGCTTTTAGCTCGGCCAGTAATGAATCTAATCAAGGCTCAGGTCAAGACGCCTGCCGTATCGCCGACCGGACTTCAGAGTCGGACTGTTGCAGGGCGGTCCGGGTCAGGCCTCACAGAGCAGTCACTGTGACGTTACCGAGCTGCGGACAGGCGTGCGCTGTGCGCGGTGCACTAACCTCACTTTGCTAGTCTGTGTCTACAGCAAGCGCGGTACACATAGACTAGCTCCAAGTATTCGCTGCAGGCCAATACTTTCAATTAAATACGAACACAGAGCAATCATTGTGAATTCAGTACTTTTATTTGAAATATTTGAACAAGTCATTAAAATTTAAAGTCATTATCTAGTTAATAAACCCTGAGTTTATTTCATCTTTTTATTCTTTACATAACTTTAAACGAAGACAACGGTATTAAACGGTCGTGTTTAAAATATCTTAATCATTTTTAGCACTACAATATATCAGGTGAACATTTAACACATTTTTTTATATTATTAAATAAAAAAGCTACTAAAACATTAACAATCGACTATACTATAGACTAGATACGAACTGTATGGACCTGGAGGCTTCGTACTCTGTGCACACAACTAGCGCCTAGACAACCGGGGCCGGCGCTGCGAGCCGAGCGCGGGGAGCGGGGCGGGCGGCAATTAATGCAATTATATAAGCTGCCGCACTACTACAGGACCACGCGCTGAGAGGATCAGTCGAGAGATAAATGACCACTCTTGGCATAATATGTAAATATTGTGTATCGTCATGTATAATTATTGTTATTGATTTATTGACCGTCCGCGACCGCAGCCAGCCTCCACCTCTCATCAGAAGTATTTATGAATCTTTATCTTAATTGGATGTAGAAGAACCGAGAGAAGTGCGCCAGGATCGTAACAAATGGATATCCATTATCTCTTCGTACCCCGTACATGTTAAGGGGTGAACATATTTAATTATTTGTTTGAATTGGCATCGGGCTATATTTAATTTAAATAAATCTTAATTAATTGAAGATTTATAAAGATTTCACTCTGCACAGAGCTACAAAATGTAATATTTGTATTCAATGTGCTTTTTAAACTCCTTCGCGGCGGTATAGTCCTAGTATTTCAATATGCCAGGACCACTACATTGTCCTTCTTTCTAATTCCTGGCACAATGTCTTAACAAATAGTAGCTACAGCGGATGCCGATACTAAATATTTCGTATCGATCCGGGAAGCAGTTTCCGAGCAAACAACGGAAACTT